>CAJUYI010000079.1:177259-201332 GCA_910591695.1 Galerucella pusilla
ACATAAAAAATATGAAAAGTAATTTAAAAAAATAAAGGGGATGCTGCTAGGGGTGAGGGGGTGGCTTTTCCAGTAAGTTTAAATAAGCCATAATGCTTGCCCCTTCCAACATAAATTGACGTGTTTTTGGATTTTTTCTAAATACCAGTATTACAAAATATCTGAAAAGCACTGTGTACTAAATTGGATGTTTTCATATCTTGTATATTAAAGGTACTACTCTGGAAAATAATAAAACAATATTTCCATTCCAAGTGGAAATGTACAACGTTTAACTACTTGTCGCTCATTGCAGCAATTAGTCCCTGCTTTTCCTGAATAATGCTTCTGGTGAATACAACTTCTTGCAAGTCTTCGAATTGTTCGGCGGAAATCGGAAAGACATCGTCTTCCGCAAGTTCTGGCAGAATAAGTCCCTTCTCTTGTTTCTTCCAGCAATCTAAACTTTTTCCCACATTCTATTTTATCTTGGACGAAAGAAAACTTGTTTCAAATCTTGTTTTTCAATTATGATTCGATTTTCTCCTATCAGTTTCCGATATTTTCAAATATCCGCATGAATATGTTTCAACGATATATTTATAAACATCAACTATTCAACAAAAATTAATCATAAATTTTACATGAAAGACCACAGGCCTTGACCGACAATTTATCGGAAATATATTATATCAAACCGGATATCATTTACCGAGCACGCGATAAACATTCACAACAAAGTGACGTGGATATTTTGCTTGGTTAATTTGGAATTATATGAAAACATGATTAATGCCTTTTGTTTCAGACAATATTATACCTACAAATTACGCCGGTCATTGGACAGATTAGAATTACCAAAATTAGAATAATGTTGAGTGCTTTGGCTGTATTGATGTTCTTGATATTTTTCATATGTGCTATGACATCCTTCAAAAAGTTTGTAGGTAAGACTTGCATCATAGAGAATCTTTTGTTAATTTGTCTATAACTTACATCAATATATGTAGACACTTGCGAGTCGCACTAGAGGGGCTAGCCACCACAACCTAACATCCATATAAATAAAACATTATATATTAATAGGATGGTACAATCCGTACGATTACCCGATTAAGAGTGGTACTCGCCTAAACTATTTTTCATTATATAACACAAGATGAATAGATTGACTGGGAAACATTGGAATCATTATGTTCATTGTCTATAAAAAACTGGAAATCTTCAGAAAATTTTGGATATTTTTGGTTGTGGGAGATGCAAAAAAGTGGAGCTGGAGTTCTGAGCGGAAAATATTTTGAAAATGCATGTGTCTGGTTCTATTGAATTGAAATAAACATATATAATACAATTATTCTACAAATAGAATGCTATAATGAACTTTTTCCAAAAAAGCCAATTGGTTCGGATTGAGATTTGGTAAATTAATACACATTTCAATAAAAAAAATTAGGTCAAGCTTTCGCGAGTCAAGATGCATAGCTCCTTTTAAAGTATTCAAAACACTTTGATTAGCTTTAACTTCAATTTTTGAATGCCGCTTTCTACGCCAGTAAAAAACGCTGTTTTCTGGTCAAACTCGCACTAAATTTCCGATCCAATTTTTTTTAATAATGTTTAGGATCACTTAATTACAAAATGCTGACTGATTCCGGTGGAGCTTCAGGCGCCATTGTCTTCTTCTATCATAGCCGATAAATCTTAAAATATGGGATTAAGCAATAAAATGAATTAATCCGTTTTTGAAGATGAATTTATTCTTTCCAATTTTGTTTGGAACCTTTTTTATATCCATACTTTTTGAGATATAGGAAGATCGGGGGTGTCGCTGCAGCACAAAGGTTTTTTCTGTAACAGGTAACCGTTTCTTTTTTGTCTTTAAAATACGGGACAAAAGGACGTTTCGTTGGGAAGTATATCTATATATATATGGACCATGTGAATGGAGAATTCATTGAGACTTTACAGTCTCCTTTGTAAATATAAAACACTAAATATTTTGTAATTGTAAGGAATATAATAAAATAAAAATAAATAAAAAAAGTTACGAATGTTACTAATGAAGGTGAGGAAATGAACTAGTAATTGTGGATGGATGCATTTTATTGATCAATCCAATATTTTAAGAGTTATCGGCCGAGATAGAAGAGCTGGTTAATTAAGTGGCAATAAATCGTAAACGGTGAGTTTTACAAGAACATTTTAATCTTCACAATATAATGTCCCAATGACTTTTGCCCTAAAGTGTGAAGTTCCCGTGATATCGGGAAAAAACTTTTTTCAAGATGGCGCCTGAGGCTCTACTGTCAGCATTTTGTGATTTTATACTCAGTAAACCTTATACGATTAAAAAATTGGATCGTAGACGAGATGGAAACGTCGTTTGTATTTCCTAATCGAATGACATGGTCTCCATGGACATGTTCGAACATTTATCATCACGTTTTTGTTATAGGGTGTGGATAAATTACTTTTGAAACAATTTAATAATAATATAATAGACGGAGGTAAATGTTGCTCAACTCAACGACTGTAAAGAAACAATCTATAATTTGAAAAATTAAAGAGCCCACGCTTTCCACGCACTGAAAAGTATGATATAATGAAATTTCTGATATGTTCAGTCACAACGCCAAAAAAGGTAGCTTATTTATAGTCATTGAACATTCAGAGCATCTGCTTGTCTAGCCCAACGTTATATAACTATCTCGCAACGTCCAAATGCTGCTTGGGATAATATTTCAACCCATAAAAATCAACTCTTGTTAGATCTTAATATAAAAATAAATTTTTGTGGCAAAAAAGATTAATCATCATAGTGATTTAATTCAAGGATAAATAGATATAAAATAGAAAAATAAGTAGAATTACATACCTACATATATACATACATAAATATTAAATTTACAAATACAGCTACAAAATTTGATTGGTTTTTCAAACATAGCTCATTCATTTCCAGAGATAAAAATTTTAAGTAGTTTTCAAAAGTTATAAGACTATGTGAATTAAATTCATCAAGATACCTTACTTTTTAAATGGGATGAGCTTAAATGGCTCGAATAAGGTGGTGTTGGCTAGTAAATAGAGCTTTTAAATGGCTATATTATCTCGCCAAATATTTACTGTTTCAGAAAATTTACGGACAGGGAAATTTTAGTCATTGAAAAAGCTACAGTATAAAGAGAATCACCGAAAGGTGAGGATCAATTTTAATTACGGGGGTGAGTAAGGGGTGGATTACACTGATTTTTTCGTAAAAAAAGTATGTTACCTTATTTTAATTATAAGTCGCTCAATTTTCATGCTAAAGACGTTTTTTTGAAAGGTTTAATTATATACATTGAAAAAGATTTTACGTTTTTCTCTAAAAATGCAGTTTTCTCGTTATTCGACTTTGAATCATTCAAATTATGCATTTGACGAAAAAAAGCTAACCAATAAAATGCCGTATTGCGGTTCAAATTGGTCGTAAAAATGGTAAGAAAAAGAAGCTACAAATTGTCCTTCTACAGTTTTTTGATAAAATGAATATTTTTCTAGTTATTCATAAAAAAACCCTTTAAAAATGTTGATTTTGTCACTTATAATTGCACAAGTGGTTTGTATTTTATCGGGTAAGATTGGGTTGTTTAATGAGAAACTGTCTCCTAGCAATTTGACGAGAATAACTACTGTCAACTATTGAAAACACGACACCGAAGGTGGAGTGTTTTTAGGTGTTAACGTACAGAGGCATGATAGAAGATGATCCTTGCGCTATTCGCTACCTACCTTTTGTGAAGATTTTAAGTAAATCCATGCTGGACGAAAAAATTGCGAGGCAAAATGCTTCATTTTTTGTAATAATAACGAAGAAAAAAAACCAATAATCAATAATGTTAATTTATATTTTGTAGGTGAAAGTTATCTGCATTGGAAACCAGAGCATGGAGGATACGAACTACACCTCACTAGCATTATCACAGAATGGGTATGTGCAGGTGTGATAACGATTTATCTATGTACATTTAGAGAAGAGTTCCAGCATATGGTTATTCATGAGCCTGTTATCGATACGGGAATAGCAAAATTTCAATCTAAGAGAGACTTACATCCCGTTAATATTGTGGATATTGAACAATAATATAAATTTCTTCATTTATGTCGTGTTTGTTTATATAATTACACCACTATTGACACCATGATGTGGCGTTAAATTATGATAATTCTTCTTGGTGCAAATTTTGAATTTTGTTTTATATAGCCTAGGTACAGGGTTGTTTATCCCTTTCACCCACTGCAGGGACACATATTTCCCAGCAAAGTTTTCAATAATACTGATTGGTTTAAATTACATGTAAACAGCTATACTAGCGGATGAAAACGCGTGTTTATCACCAACGATGTAGTGTTTTAGTCTCTGGTTTTTTTGGAGCTATTTTAGGATAATAAAAATATTGATTCATTTTATAAACACATTCGAGACTGCTTGTGTCCTGTTTGTACAGTTACAACAGCGATAAACGATAACCTCATGTAATTTTTTGTGGAATACTTTCGTCCCAATCACAGCATTAAACATATCAATGTTTATTATAATATTTCATAATATAATAATCATTATACCACTATTGAATTATTTAGTTTCATTAGACGAACAAATGATGAAATTAGGTCGATCTAAAGCTGAGGTGAAGCGACGTCTTAGTGGACGAACTGGAAGGGTTTCTAAAAAACAAGAGACAATGCTGAACGTTAGAGACCACCTAACACCTACCATCTTAAATTCAAATTAGAAGGAGATGTGTTAGCTGTACAAAACAAAAGAAAGAGTATCACACTTAAACTATGTATGTGCCTTGTAATATACCTATTTGTTACATCATGCATGAAGCTGTTTGTCGTTTTGGTTAAAATAATGTTTATCAATAAAAGTTATAATATTTCTATTAGGTTTCTTTATTAGGCATGGGTCATATTTATCTTATTATAGACTTATATTTTTTTTCTTTTTTCTCCTATTTTTCAAAATATTATTGATTGTCTAGTTGTCAAATTTTTTTCGTTGTGTCAGATAGGGACCAAAAATTATTCCATGACTAGTTAAACTTGACAACGGTAGCTGGAACGCTACCAAAACGTCGAAATTAAAAATAAGAAACATGATTGTGGTTTGATTCTCAAAAAAATAAGAGAAAAAAGAATGAGTAATGCCAAAAGAAACGTACAGAAGATATTGACTTATTATGTTTCCCATATCCTTAGGAAAGATTTAAAAGGATCTAGAGCAATATTGTGCCGGTAAATTACTAAGTGGGTTGGAAACTGATCACTACCATTTATGGTTTTAGACTCTGTTTCCGTTTCACGTAAGAAGAGCCGACTTGAAGTTGCTGTCGTATGCGCGAACTTGTTGTCAAAACCTGGGGCTGTATTCTCGACAAATGAGCTTTTTGACGTATACGCATCAAAACGAATGGTTCATGTGCAAGTACTTTTTTGAAGAGGTATTCTTGACGACCATTCGTTTTTTGGAACGTAGCATCCGGCATCACTGCAACATTTCACTCATTACAGAAAATGGTTCGTAAATTAACGTTTTGTGAACTTAAATTCAAAAACTGACAATGTGAAAGATTATTCACATTTGTGATTCACAGGAAATTTAGGAAAACTTAATTTTATGTATAATGTCTCATCGAAATAAAAAAAAGTCAAATGACTGACTGCCAGAAAAATTACCTTATCGAGTATCTTAAAAAAAATTCGTGAATTTTCAAATAACTTTACATTCAAAGATGCCGAAAGGAGATGGACAGAAATGAGTTTAATACTTGCAAGGAACCACAAAGACAACAACTACAGCAAATTGAATAGTTATTAAGAATATCTTAAGAATATACTCAAACTGGAGCATCTTCCATTGCATCAATCAACACCAACTTCATCTTCCATTTTTAAAAATATTTTTGACTATCAAAAAATACTTGTCTTCGACAAATATAATATAACGATACAAAGCGCTCGCTGTGAACACTCGTTTTGAAAACTTATGTGCATCAATGTTCACAATGTTCTGTTCACGTTTTATTTTTAATTTTACTCATTTATTTTCCTTTGTGTTATGTGCAGTCAATAAAATCCATTATTATTATTATCATTAATATTATTTGTTGTTGTCTTTGCGGTTCTTTGCAAGTATTAAACTTATTTCTGTCCATTTCCTTCCGGCATCATTGAATGTCAAGTTATTTGAAAGTTCACCAGATTGAAGGTCCGAATTTTTCTTAAGATACTCGATAAGGTAATTTTTCTGGCAGTCAGTCATTTGACTTTTTTTAAATCTCGATTAAGTTTTCCTGAATTCTCTGTAAATCACAAATCTGGATAATCTTTCAGTTTGCCAGTTTTCAGTTTTTAAATTTAAGTTCACAAAACGTTAATTTACGAGCCAGTTTCTGTAATCAGTGAGATGTTGCAGTGATGCCGGATGTTATGATCGCACATTGTCCAGCGTATACCTTTCAGTGCAACATGTATTTGTATATTGCGCTAAAATGAATGCTTTTGTGTATTTCAAATAAATATTAAAAATGGTTTTTCATTTGTATTACTGACAAAGAGTTGAAGATAAGAATTTTGACAAGTCGTTGTTATTGATATATTTTATGTTTTATTCTCTGGCTTCTTGGAGACCTCCCTGGACAACCAACATCTAGTAATAATTAGCTTCGTCACCTTCGTTTTCTCAATACTCCGCTTTCAAACTATACTGATAACGCATCGACAAACCCGACCAACACCAAGGATGTTTGATTTGACTTTTTTTAAATCTTGATTAAGTTTTCCTGAATTTTCTGTAAATCACAAATCTGGATAATCTTATTCTCATCAAACATCCTTGGACCAACACTTCGTCTGATGGATGTTCGTCAGCTGTAACGAACTGTCATTCGTGACATCTGTCATCTGCGCCTTTTGCCATTTAAAAAACGTTCGCTAGTTTGATACAATCGAAACAACCAATATGTCAGTTTTCGTGACGTTGTGATGAAAACTGGGAAGTCAAAAGTGTTGTTGCTGAGTGTGGCCACTTGTATGTAGTGTAGTCACCACACTACTACCCCGTTTAAAAGAAAAATGGGTATATAAAGAAACATATATATCGAAATAAAACGTTGAAATAGTAAAATCTAATGAAAACTAATAAAACTGAACGATCGGATTCAAAGTAAATGATACTTTCTTCTCGGTAAATCTAGGAACCGATAAAAAATCATTGTCTTCCGATAAAACGAATGCAGGTTTCAAAGTATTAATGCTAACAACTTGTTCCTTTCCATTTTTGAAAATTGTTACCGTATCTCCATCCTTTTTAATGACTCTAAAAGGATCTTCAAAAGATGGAGAAAGTGCAACGAATATTTTATTGACTCCATTGTAACGGTTTCATATCAACATTTATTAGATACTCTTTAACATTAACCATTTAATTTTATTAATACAAATAGTTTTTACGAATGCGAAAGAGATCCACCACTCACCCTGTTTATTTTGCTCTGATACCATCCACTACTTCAGAAATAGTTGAGAATAATTCATTATTACCATACTTTATTTGATTGTGTTTACATTCTGTGACAAGTAACAAATTTCTTATGAATCTTTAAGAGGCCTCTGACCTATTAAGTAAAGTTCAATGAACAATGCTTTGAATTTATTTTTTGTTTGATCGTTTTTGTGGCTCAGTAAAAATTGTAGTTCTTGTGTTCTTGATCAGATTTTTAACTCTCTGATATAAAAGTTAGATTGAAATCTACGATGTTGAGGGCGCCTTCCTCCATGCGAGAAAGAAAATCTGCCACAGGAACGTTTTTACTCCCTACATAGAAAATATTACTCGTGAATTGTAATATGAATTCTATGTAGCGAAATTGCTTTAGTGATTTTTCAGTTTTTGAAAAAATTGCTGTTTCGAGAGGTTTGTGGTCTGTTAATACGATGAAATCTGTTCCTTCCAGCATGTGCCGAAAATGTTTTATTGCTGAATAAACCGCGAAGAATTCTCTATCAAAAGTAGAGTAATTAGCTTCGGTTTGGGATGATTTTTTATAATAAAATGCCAATGGATGTCTGTGACCATCGACTATTTGTGTGGTGTGCTAACAAAGTAGCTTTAACAAGCTCCTACTTTGCTTGCAAAAAACTACTCGTATGAGCTTCTGACCAATTGTCTATATTTTTAATTTTGTTTTTAGTCAAACTGTTCACGAGTTAGCGAAAAGGGCAAAGGATTTCAGCGAAATTTTTAACAAATTTGTGGTAAAAGTTTATCATTCCTACATGCAAAACGTTGAAATTGTATTACGGTCGTTGGTATTTGGAAATACTCGATTTTCCTTGCTTGGAAATGTAACTTTCTCTACACCGAAAATACATTTCGTTGGTTTGATATTGATGCCGTATTCCTCTAATATCTGGAATAATAATTCCAAATGCTGAATAATGTTCTTCTTCATTTTTACTTATGATTAGAATATCATCGATGTAAAAATGAGAAAAAATCTAGAGAATTCCAAAACAAAAAAGTTGTTTTATGAACATCTTCTTCTGCGATAGGTATTTGGAAGGAAGAAGAAACCTCCATCCACATACTTTCCAACTGCACAGCACTCCAGAATCCTAGAGCACAGCACCTGGGAGATTACTGGATAGAAGAGGAACATTTGCCTAAGTTGAAGCCTGCAGACATCCTAAAATTCCTCCGGGAAATCGGACTAAAGGAACTACTAGTTTCTGAGACTCTCCTCAGAAACTGAGTAGAAGTAAGGGGGCACAATAGACCTTTTAGGTCTCAGTGAATGTCACCCCAAAAATCACACATACATACATACATACATAGGTATTTGGTGGTAAGCTCTGACTATATCTACCTTAGAAAAAATGCGACAACCATTTAATTTCAGATTTATATCTGAAATCAATGGTAAAGGATATCCTTCAGGTACTGTTACCTTATTAAGCTGCCTATAGTCACCGCGAGATCGCCAAGTACCGTCGATTTTAGGTACCATGCACGATACACTTACATACGGTATGCTGATTTCTACTACTACTGATTTCTACGTCCGAGCCGCGCAGTTACGTCACGCGGGAACCAGAAATTTACACCCACCTATCACAGTCTTTCGATTCACTGTATTTTCATGCAATACAAGGTGTTGTTAGTTTTAATTTCAATTTTACTCGAGTTGATTTGTTTATTTTGAATTTTATTACCTACTAATTTACTGTTATTGATGTTATTTTAATACTGTTTTATAATGAAAGGCTATTTTTGTTTTGTATATACGATTAAGGGATATTAATAGAAAAATCAGTTCTCAAAACTGCCTGAAAAAACTGGAACGAGATGTCAAAATTTCCAAAAATGATTGTAAATATAAGCTCAAGTTTCATAATGATACTCATTATAACACTGGTTTTCATTATGAAACTGAAAAATTGGCCAATAGAAATCTATATTATTAAATAACCAAGTAGGCAAACCCAATTTTTTCTGTAGAATGTCTTGACAGTTTCTAAGAGAGTCGTGTGATTTATGACAGTTTAAATCTTTTGCATCAGTTTTTAAAAGAAATGTCGAGCACCAGACCAAAAATACTTAATGACCTAGGTGAATACATATTTAAAGTTATTAATTTTTGTTTACAATAATTTATTACTAATTTTGTATAACAGTAACATACCTATATACGTTTTATGCTATTAGTTCAATAATGTGGTCCCGTAGTACAGTGAGCAAAGGCACCGTATAATGTTGTTTTCGAGACTCGGTCGGTGCATTTTTTTAATATTTTTTTTCAAATCAAATTTCTTGTTCGTAGAAAAAATAGTGTATGCAAGTTTCATGTAATGGTTATTAATACACTCGCATTAACCATACGAAACTCGCCTTTGGCTCGTTTCGTATCCCAGTGACAACTTTGTTAAGGAGTCTTGTATAATAAATAAAATATAATGGTAGAAATATGAAATATAACAAATGTTTTATAATAGAATAGTGTGTTTTAATTTTGCCCACCCATGAATATTTCTGTTTCAATGGAAAGAATATATAGTAGAAATAATACCCTTCTTGGTGTGCGTCATCGATTGTTAATGTCTTTCTAACACATTACGTAGGAAGAAATGGAAAAAAGGCAGGTCTGTGATTAATCCTAATCAAAATATCACAATAATAAACCGTTCAAATGTATTACAAACGTTAACCCTAATCTTTGACTTACAAAAATTTGATTGGTTGATGTTTAGATTACGCTCAAGCTCAACCTATCAATCGAGAGTTTAAAATACTATGAAGGCGTTACTTTCATAGCGGCAATAAGTCTTACGTCTTTTTCTACTGTCACACTGACAGATCTTGACAGGTCTGTACTTTGTTGTTCACAGTCAATTATTATTTATGAGAAGTGAATATTGATCTTATTGTTATATATTTAAATAATACAAAAGTATGCATAGATACACGGAAAAACATCAGTATTTTGAAAGTTCTCAAGTATTTTCAGTTAGAAAAAAAGCTGGTAATTATTAATCGCATAGCCTTTTCGAATTTGGCTAAATACAATCCTGATGATCTTATTTATCAAATTTAAGGTTAGCTATATGTCAAAATAGCAAATAAAATAAACGACATGCCGAAAACCCGGATATACGTCACAATCGATGACGCACACCAAGAAGGGTATTATTTTAACTATACCTACATATTTCTACACGTTTTGTATATTGTTAACTTCCGGTATCATTGTAATTACCAATAAAGATAACTAAGTTACTTATAATAAAGTAATATGTCATATTATATCCAAAAAACCATGTCGCATTTAAATAATCATTCATATAAAGTGGAAATATGCATGAGAATTGAACATAAACAGAGTATTTCCCATATATTTAGCATTGTACATTACTGATTGAGATTCCCACATGACGTCACACGCTGTCGGCTACATGCGCCAGAACATACCGCGAGTGTATCGTGGTACCATGTGTAAAGGTGGAGTTACTGAAGATGAAGAAGGTCTAATAATACCCAAATTCAACATTTCATCGAATTCTTTTTTGGCGATTTTGAATTATGTAGAATCTAGCTTCCTGTGTTTTGAAAAACGAAGGTGTCCTTTAGTGACGATATGATGTTTTGTATTGTGTTTGGGAGTGATTCCAAAATTAGCTTCTGAAAAAAGATTTGAATATTTTTTTAAGCAACTTAGTGAATTGATTTTCAACCGTAAAAAGTTTTGGCAATTTTAAAATGTTTTCGTCTATTTCGACAGCTTTTCCTAAACTCACCAGCTTGGTTTGATTATCGACGATTCTTCTATTTTTCTATTAGAATATCGTATTTAGTTAGGAAATCAGCTCCTATAATAGGTTTATTTACTTCCGCTATAGTGAAATGAAAAGGGAAATTCTTCCTCAAACCAAGATCCACATTTATGGATTGCTTGCCATAAGTAAAAATGCAATTTCCGCTTGCAGAAGTTACATAAGTATTGTCTCGTTCGTTTCTTTTAAAAGAAGAAAAAGGAACGACACTAATGTCCGCTCCGCTGTCGATTAGGAAATTGAGTTTGTTATGTTTATCATACATAAAAAGTATCTTCTGTAAGTTCCTTGTGGCATTATTTATTATTTTTTCTCTTATTTTTTGGGAATCAAACCACAATAAAGTTTTTTATTTCTTTTCATTTTATCACTAGTTAATCTTGGAACGTCGAAATAAAAAGAAATAAAAAACTTTTTTCTACTAACGTGCGGAAAGTGAATCTTTTCCGCACTAAAACGCGTGCGGAAAGAGTCACTTTTCCGCACTAGTGCGGAAAGTAAATTTATTGACATTTGAGGAATATACTGACATTTGAATATTCAAAATATGTATTTTGTATATCCAAGTTTACCAAATGACTGAAAAATTAATAAATTTATTATAATGCTGCTATAATTTTTAATAAAAAAAACAACTTATTTTTCAATAATTTTTTGATGGCCCTGGTATAAGCCTCATCAAATGAATGTCAAATAATAATAATTAATTTGTTGATATGTATATAATGAGAAATGTTGAGTTACGATTACTTTTGGGTTCTTTCCACATGCTAGTAGAAAAAATAGTGTACCTAACACGTGCGTAAAGTGACTTTTCCGCACGCGATTGCTGGCCGAACTCCGCTAAGCGTGCGGAAAAGTATCACTTTCCGCACTAGTTAGGTAAACTACTATATTGTGGTGTGATTCCCAAAAAATAAGAGAAAAAAAAATAAAAAGTCTTTTGGAAGTTATTGAAAAGGTTTCTGCCTTTTTGGGGTTTGAAAAACCTACTCGTTTTTTTGAACAAGAAGGGTTTTTCCTTTTAAACTCTTCGTATATCAAACAATTAGGTCCGCTACATTTCCTAGGAAGTTTTTATGATAAACACATATAACTTCATCATAGTTTTTATTTCGGCTGCGACTTGAAAACTTATTACGACACCTACTACACGAAATATTATTTTTTTTATCTTGCGACGAATTCTTTTCTTTTAAAGTTTCAATTACTATTATTGATTGCTGTTCAGAAAAATTGGAGAACATATTCCGCCATTTTTCTGAAAAATCAGCAAGAATGTCAACAAAAGAGTTTTTATCTGAGACTTTCGATACGATTTGTGAGTAATTACCTTTACTGGCTTACAAATTTTATCTGCTAAGTCCAATTCCTCCTCCAACGATTTACAGTCGTTAGAAATCAAACTTATCGACAAAAATTTTGGAAGACGTCTTGCCCATAGTTTTCTCAGAAGTTCATTGTCGACGACTTGGTTATTTTTGTCTTCCGCCAGCAAGCACCCAATAAAAAGCTGATGGCTTACGATGTCCTATTATTGTGTGAAACACCACTATTATATTAATTTATTTTTAAATTACATAGCTTGGTATGAACGTAGTGTTCATACTGCATAATACTTAAGAGTTCTAGGGGGACGCTAGTATATTATGAACACAGATTATAACTTACCAATGTTAACAGATAATTTAATAAAAATGCATAAACATGTAAATTTCAATCCGTCAACTTTTACAATAAAAAAATATTATAATTTCAAAATTCAGATGACCTTAAGCAAAACAGCTGAAAATTAACCATGGCAAATGAATAAAAATAATGATTACATTTAAAAAGTTTATTGTACAAAACAAATTTTCAACAAAACAAATAGTATTAGTACGTAATATTATAGCAAATCTCGTTATAAATAAATATATTTCCTGATAATACGTATCTTTGCTATTTTAAATAAGGGTAAAGTTGATCACAGCGCGACAGACACACCTTAGCACGTTAACGCTACTATTCCAATTCACAAGAGAGTGTTAGGTATTTTAAAAAACGTGAAAAGTATAAAAATACTTTTTCCAACGAAATTCAAAATCGAGTACCAATATGCTTTCTTTGTAATTCTGAACTACAAGATAGTTATAGAAGAAAAATTTCAAATAACAGAATCATAATTTATGTACAGGGTCTCTCATTATATTTTGACCCCCACTTATTTTCATTAATTACGGGAATATAAAAAAAGTTTCAAATAAAAGTTGTATTATTTTACCTGTACCGACCAAAAATGTAACTACAGACTGAATTTTGTATACAGGGAGTGCCCAATAAAATGCATATTCAATATTTCAAATTGGACACCCTGAAGTTCCAAATATATAGGTTGTTTTTGAACTATATGTGAATATATTTTTTATCTTATAGTAGGACCATACGCCATTATAGAACAAAACTAATGCTACACAATGTTATATATTTGTATAATCAGAAAATGCAGGGCTACTCAAAACTATAAAAATACAGGGTGTCCCATTTGAAATATTGAAGATGCATTTTATTGGGCACTCCCTGTATACAAAATTTAGTCTGTTGCACATATTTGATCGGTACAGATAACTTTTATTTGAAACGTTTTTTAGTATTCCCGTAAAATGAAAATAAGTGGGGGTCAGAATATAATGAGAAACCCTGTACATACTACGTACTCAAAGTATTTAAGTTAAGAGTTAAGCAATAAAATACATCACAAAATTTTTAATGATTGGAAGCCAAATAATATGAAACAGATTATTTTTAATTTAATACTTAGTGCATGTTACAACAAATATAAAAATATATTTTCCTACGATCACTACCCAAAGTAGGCTTTTGCACACTCAAATCTAACCACATAGTTGATGGTTTCCGCGAGCTGTCATGATAAGACATTATTGGCGCTCTTAAACAGAAAGTAACTTTGGCGCATGCATAATGTTATTTATAGATAAAAAAGAGCTAGTACTTATTGTAATATGAACTGTAGAATAAAATATTTTAGTTGATGCTCTAATATGTTAAAGCATCCAACAGGAATGTAATAAGTGTTGCCTACGTACATAGGTACACGAAACTGCAATCTGGAAACTGCTTAGTACAAATTAATTTTATTTTGGTGTGATCGTAGAAAAAATCTTGTGTGTATTTCGAGCAGAAAGTCCTTTAGTAGTTTCGACAGATTGCCGCGCTCCGCTGCTGTCTCGACTGCCAAAGTACTACTTTTTATGCTCTTGATACACAAATAGCTATTATTTTTAGTTATTTATAATTATTGTAATATATAAATTTTCTTTAATTCATATTTTTACTAAACAATGTGGAAGACTAAAAATATAGTATGTATATGATATCGAGAAGATAGGTACAAGGAAACGTAAGTGCCAATCATGTTTTCGACAAAATAATAATTACACACCTTCAGGCAATACTGAAAAAATAATTTTTTCCATTATAGGGTACTTGAGTACAATCAGTACCCACTGCATAAGCTCCAATGAACGAGGAGACATCATTCATGTAGTAAAATATCATCCCCTGATGTCACTTGAAGGAAATCAACGCTATTGTTAAGAAAAGAAAATGGAATGGATATAGTCAAGTTGGAACAAATACTTTGAGAGAAAAACTAAATTCGACATTCTATCAAAGTTTGTTTGCAAAGAAAATACAAACAATAATGATAATGATAACAAATGAAATTGTAAAATGGCAACGTTGAAGATTCCCCACCTTTAGAAGAAGCCCATATGGTTTCATGACTTTTCTAAAAATAGTAGGTAACACTGAATCTTTGTAATGCTTTTGCCGTCTTAAAGCGCGTCCATACTATGCCGCGATTTGCCGTTGGCAATGCCAAATCGGTAAAGCCAGCGACTGTAAAAACGTATACATATCTGTTGGCCAGTCCCCTCTCGCCGTTCTCATTGGCTTCCTTTGAAGGAGACCGACCGATTTTCATTGGCACGTGTCAACGGTCGCGTCTACATAGATTTTGCTTTGCCAATTGGCAAACAACGGCATATTGTAGACGCGCCGTAACACCTTAAACGATTAATTATTTGGATCAGCTGTGGATTGAGATACTTATTGCGTTTCCCGGAATAACAAGAAACCAAGGAATAATTCCTTTCATTATCGAATGATCTCTTTAAATGATGCGCCGCTGGAGCCATAATGCTATATAAAATTTGAAACACAATATAACTAGATTAAGGCAGTATGCTGCCGAAAATACGTACTTCCACATGCCGGTTCAGAGCTGGTTCCGAGCACCAAACCAGTTCACACATAGACGACGAAAATCTACAGAATATGTATGTAACTGTTTTGTCGAAAATATGCAGCCGAAATACGCATCTGCGGTATACTCATAAGCTTATATGTATAAGTGATACACGAATAAAAATTTCTTCTTACTGTTCGACCTTTCAAAACATCTATTGAAGAAAAACAGAAAACCGACCTCTATTTATAAAGGGATATCCACAATGAAGCAATAAATATACCCCTACAGGTACATAGCATTCCAAACAATTTATAAAAAATGATGCCCAGTGCAGATAAATTAATAATTCGTCAATACCTACATAATAAACATCGTAGTGAATTCCGAGCAAAACCTTTATTCATCCTACTGTAGGCAGACGTCAAAATTCAAAGCAGGATATAATGAAACTGAGATTGAAATTCTATGTTGTTTAGGATACAAACATCATTAAACAAACTTTTCCAATACTGAAAGAAAACCAGTAGGTACCTTTTTTAGAAAATGAAAAAATATCTTTAGTACGATTTTTGTTAATTCTAAATAAAAAAATAATTGCATGTTGACATTCATTGACCTAGTACTATTGTTAAGGAACCAAATAAATCTGATGGAAGATTAAGTTTCTGTAATAAAGTGAGATCCCAGAGCGATAAGACATAACGTATTTTCAAATAGATGAAATGTTAGGTTCTCAGTCGCATCTCGTGTGCTTTGAATACCCGTGTGTTTGTGGAGCTAGCCTAATGGCACTGGGCAGATATCAGGTGAGAAAGGTATCTAAAAATAAGAGTTACTTTACTTAAATTTGTATGTCTGATTTTTATATATATTTTGTAGAATAATATTCTAGAGTAGTATCATAAGTGTCAGACATTTTCCATGGACCAAAACTTTTCTCAGACACTTTGAAGCTCCACAAAAAATAAACAAACCTACTATAAAAGCGCTATGAAATCTTGCCTGTCGTTTGGCCTGGAATTTATATATTTTATATATTTATATTTATAGTTGCATTATCGACAGGACAATTATCCTATTGGGATATAAAAACATGATCGGAAAATTGTACCTACTAGGTGACAATATTTTCTAAAATATTTCTATGAAGAGCCATAGTACACTTCTACTCTATGAACCAATACATTCCAAGACCTCGATGGTTCAACCCAAACATCCACTGAGAACCTCCTTGACCTAATGTTTTGTTCATCAGATCTTGTTGTGAGGTATATGCACTCTGATATGACAATAGAAGCAAGATATTCCGTTGAATCATTTTACGGATTGCGATGATTTTTTTTGTGGAGTGATTCAGTGCTGCCACAAAAGGGTTGAAATCCAAATATTCTTCTGCTTACGGCGTAGTTTTTCTTCATCTGGCTATCTTTTTTTTAATCGGCTTCCTATCTTTTGTTTGATTTTTTTGTACTGTCATTTGATTTGAAACGGTATATTCTAATTTCCTAAATTTTCAAAGCCATAATTTGATATCGTTAGTGATATTTTGAAAAACCAGTTTACAGTAGGCGATGATAACTATATGACCTTCTTAATAACCGAGTTAGAACCTTAGAAATTTGATATCGGTGACTGACTCTGGCTTAAATAGTTCATTCACTACAGATTAGAATTGAATGCAATTGGGAAATATAGCTAGTAATATTACGCCATCTTATGCTTTAAAAATTTAAATTTCTAGCTTCATCCACAACAAAGTTACAAGGAGGTCCACAATGTCCTCAATGGATTCGAGAAAAAAATGTTATATACTGCCGGAAGACACGAATGGTAAAAATACTGTACAATATAGTATTTTTCAACTTGTAAATTTTTATGAATTGGAATAGCATATATTTTTCATTTCACCTCAAATAATCATCGTACAAAGTTACCATTTATTTTTTCATTACTATTTTTGGTACATACACAAGCTCTGCATTAAATGCTTTTTTCGTCGACCTTTACAACAAATGACATTTTAAGTAGGTACCTACTGATTTCCGGATGAAAATCGCCTATTTTTGACGTGAAGTAGGTACCTACTTTTCGTCCGCAAACAATTTTTGCCCGCTTTGGTTACTATACGGCACGGTAAGAAAATGGCTGTAACTATTTATAGCTGTCATTTGCTGTTGTCAATTTTATTATTTACGAAATCCGCTTGATTTTACGTGTGAATATTAATGTGTTCATAATAATCAAGAATGGATAGTGATAGATGAAACTTTTCTTTTCCACAGTGGCCGAAAGGAATATGCTTACAAAAAGAGTTTGCGGACGAAAAATACTTACCTTCAAATATGGTCGATTTTTAATTCGGAAGTGAATTTTTGTAAACATCGGCGAAAAAATGTAATATGCACCTCGGACAATAACTGATTGCTAGTCTCGACTATAATAGTCAGTTTTTCGACCTTGGTATATAAATAATTATTTTTGTAAATTTAAAACATAATAGATGAACAGAACTATTTCAAATCGTTGTGTAAAGTTACACAACTATACTGCTACTGAATTTATGGAATTTTCTGAACTATTGGTTGGAGGCGTTTCTAAGGTAGCTATTCTTTGTTGCAGATTGTGAACCTGAAAAAAAAACAAAATTGAACAAACGCTTAATTAATAAAGTATAATAATAAGTAGAATAATAGGCCAAATGTTTGCTGGTAATGAATATGGGCGGAAGTTGTCGACTATTGTTCCAGGCCAGTCAGTAATGTTTTTAAATTTTAAAAAATTCACGCCAACTCCACTGTATGCTGCTAAGTGATGTATATCAAGGATAAAACTTTTCAAAAAAAGAATGTAAATCTTCCTGCTTGGTAATACTTGACGAAAAGTATTATAATGTCTACCTTTGATACAGTTATTAAGTTCAAAAAAAGAGACTAAATCCGACGCTTTTTGTTTTTGCTGATAAAAACCACCCCCAGTGAAAAAAATTAAGTTTCAATCACTTTATTGATAAACATTTTGTACAAGCATAAAAGACCCAATAATGTCCCATGTTCTCGAACATGTTTCATTATATATTTTGTACTATGAAAAATAATAATAAAAAATATTTTTTAAAAGCTTGGAGTGCTTAAATTGTACAATTATTTAAAATGAAAGTTTCCTTCCGTATAATGGAAGAGTTATTCACTTTGCATTTTCTTAAAAACTTCACTTCTTAAAAAATACTCCTGTTAAGAATTCAAGATAATTCTTAACTGACTTGCTTGGCTAAATAAATTGTGCATTTTCTTCGTTGAAAACATTATTTATTTCTGAGTAAATTATCATTGATGAGTCTGAACATCTAAAAGTTTCTCTATCTATATATCTATATAAAAAAAGGTAGAACGTGTCGCGGGACACACGGTAGGAACTTTAGTTCCATTTAAGCAAAAGTTATATAATACATCTGACGTTATAGATAAACAATTTGCATATTCTTTGGTGGTTGAGTAGTAAGCACACCAGACTCTCACGCGGTAGACCCGGGTTCGATTCCCCGCGAGTAATTTTTTTATTGTTAATTTTATTTTTAAATAATCATTCTGCTTGAGATATTAATAACGACAACAGGTAGACGTTTGAAATATTTAGCAGAATATTCATTATTATAGATAATGGTACGGTACCCTCCATGAGGGAGTCCGACTGGCAACATCTACTTATAATATTTAAAAAAGGAAACCGTAGCATTATACAAATTGGACATTCGTTTACCACAAAATTAGTGGAAACATAAAATTGAATTGTTAAATTTTTAATTTGAAGTTATATTACAGTTTATAGAAATTTTTATTTTCTAGATTTTTTCCTAAGTGGGTCGTAGAAAAAATATGCTGCTCGACTCGTGTGGATTGTCCATATTGCACTTGAACGATTGAGCACTCCGCCTACGGCGTCGTGCTTCATCTTCGTCCTCGTGCGATATGGCCATCATATCCACACTAGTTGCACAAACTACAATTTTTTTGAAAATATTATACCCTTTTACATTTAAAAACTACCTGCCAAATGTCAAATCAATTTATCAATCCATTTTAAAGTTATCGAATTAAAACATTCAAGTTTTCAAAATTTCAACACCCTGTATTTCGAAAAGTAGCTAGACCCCTTAATCGCGCAAAAAAAATTATGGAAATAATAGTAAAAATTTATCTGAACAAATTCAAGTAGATCACTAGCACTGCGAATACCAGCTTTGTATAGAATTTCAATATAGCATCGGTATTCGCGTTTAGTACTCGTCACTCATCTTTTTTTCAATTTAAAGAAACGTCAAAATAAGTTGTCAAAAAAGTCTCTCTCAGAAGCACTGGATTAAGAACAAATAAAATAGTCCGTATAAATTGATAACAAATACTAAAAATAGAATAGAATGGGTAATTGAGGAGCTACCGATGGACATGTCCTTACAATAGATCTCGGTGGTTGAGTGGTAAACATGTCAGACTCTTACGCGGTAGACCTAGGTTCGATTCCCCATGAAACAACTTTTTTTTTATTAATGATTTTATTTTCAAATAATTATTCTGCTTGATATTGATAACAACAACAGGTAGACGCTTGAAATATTTCGTATTTTGCATATTTATTGTAGATAAAGGTACGATACCTACCCTTCGTGCGGGAGTCCGACTGGCAACATCTACTTATAACAGCTTCGCATATTTAAAAAGGGAAACCGTAACATTGTACAAATTGTACATTTAAGAACTGTACGTTTATCACAAAAAAATTAGTGAAGACATAAAATTGAATTGGTACGATTATAAATAAAATTGTTGAACATTTTAAATTTCAAGTTATATTTATTTTACAGTATATTCAAATGTTTATTCTCTAGATTTTTTCTTGAAGGGATCGTAGAAAAAATATAATGTTCGAATCGTGTGGATCGTCCATATCCACACTAGTTGCACAAACTACTATTTTCTACACCCACATGTATATTATCCACTTCCTATACAGTTTAGAGAATGGAAATGTAGGCCATATCGGTTAACTGAACGTATATGATTTCATATACCGATTGGGAAATCTGCTTCGGAACCTAGGAACGAATTACACAAGTACGACAAGGATATATGAAAGAGAGAGGAAGAATAATTGTGCACAATCATCACTTTAGTTTCACCTTAGGGGGCGTAAGCTTATTCCCGAGAGTGCCCGACTACTCATTGCCCTCCTATTTTAACTAGTTGGTGGTGGTAAATGGTAATTCAGTATGCTCCCAAGACGTAAGGAGTGAGGACGTTAAAGAAATATAAAAATACAATCGTTATTACGTAACCTGTAAATCTTAAAATTCATTTTTGTCAACATGATATCATTTTAGACCAAGTTGACAATTTCTAACTACAATAGGATATTATTTTTGCCATTGTAACTTGAAAATAAAACAGCATTTCTTGAGAGAACCACAATTAATAAACTAAAAATCCCTTCCATTAATAAATTAAATTGAAAAGATAAAATAAGATACCTACACCTATTCTAAACGTAAAATATAAACTTCCTGAAAAAATAAAAATAAAAATTTATTCTAAAGGTAAACATAATTTTAATGAATTAAGTGCTCAAATAAACCACCTTGCTGTGCCAGACAATAGCCAAATCTGTGATAAAGATTTGATCTCATATCTCTAAGATTATTTGGCGTAATGCTGGCACAAACGTTCTGTATTTTCACCCTCAATTCATTTAAATTATTAGCTCTTTCAAATGCATGTTGGTAAATGGTACTTTTTAAAAATCCCCAAAGAAAAAAATCATTTGGAGCTAGTTCAGGTGATCTTGGAGGCCATTTAATTGTACCATTAGTACTAATAATTTTTTCGGGAAATGTAAAATTTAAAAAATCCATTACTATCCTTGAATTATGGGCTGGACAACCATCTTGTTGGAACCAAATTCTGTTGAGATCAACATCGGGTATAAGGAGAACTGCAGGAATTACTTGATTTTGTAATAAGTCTAAATATTTGGCGGAATTTAAGTTCCCCTCAATGAAAAAAGGACCTATAATGTGGTCACCTAGAATACCCGTCCAAACATTTAGCTTCTGCGGATACTGCGTTCGGATTGGAATGGTTAGATGTTTATTTTCCCGAGACCAATATCTTGTGACGGATGGATTGTGTTTTTGATGTAGTGAAAAAGTTGATTCATCCGTAAATAAAATATTTTTTAAAAAGTTTTCGTCAGCATTTTGACGTTCCATCATCTCCTCACAGAAATCCATTCGTCTGATATTGTCCTCGGGAAATATTTCCTGCGTTGTCTGAACCTTGTAACAATGGTACCCGTTCCGTTTTAAAATATTCTGTACAGTTCTCTTATCCATGTCGACCTCTTCAGCAATTTGTCTTGAAGAAGATGGTTGTCCTGTTTCAACTGCTAAACAAACATTCAATTCTCTAGTCTGCCTTTCATCGTTAATTGGGCGTTCGATTGGATCTTCCGAAGCTTGGCATTTTCTACAGTACGAAACACATCCATATTTCTCGAAATTACTAATTATTTTCACAATTGTTGACTTTGAAGGAATTGGGCGATTTTCAAATGCCACAATAAACAAATTAACGATTTCATTAGCCGAATGACCTCCAAAATACCATCTTACAATTTGCACTTTTTCGCAGGTTAAGTATGTTAATGAAGGCATAATTGTAAATGTTTTATTTTCAAATACAATGGCATGCGCTTCCAACGTGATCAACGTTTGTAGCGAAAAGACCTAGTAATAGCAGTTTAAATGTGAATTCTATCTGTAAAACACAGTGTTGCCAAGTGAAAGTGTTTTGTTTTAGCTATTGTGCATGACTTCGAAAAAAAGTCAACGAAAACGAGAGAAAAATATCATTTGTACAAATTAATCTGCGCTTCTGGCAATAGCGGTTGAAATAGTAGGGCAAAGAGCATTCGTTCACTATCGGAAATAGAACCACACCCAACTGGAATTAAATACACGCGTCGATGACCATTCGATGACCGCGTATAATTATCTTTCTCTCTCATTCAGCTGTTTCTCTGTCGTACTTGTGTAAGGTCTAAGGTTCCGAAAGAACTTACGCACACTGTACATCCTAGAACGTATATGAAAACCACCAATCAGCATTCGCGTTTAGTACTCGTCATATTCATCTTTTTTCCAATTTAAAGAAACGTCAAAATAACTTGTCAAAAAAAGTCTCTCCCAGAAGCACTGGATCCAGAATATTTATTTATAAAAATAAACTTGAATAAAACAAACCTTATAAATTAATAACAAAAAATACTAAAAACAGAATAGAATGGGTATTTAAGGGACTACCGATGAAGGTCAGTTTTTATGAAGGTATGTATGTAATACTTCTGAGATGTACCTTTAACAAATCTCGGTAGCCGAGTGGTTAGCATACTGGACAGTCATGAAGGTAGACCCGAGTTCGATTCCGGGTGAAGAAATTTTTTTTCAATGTTTATTTTATTTTTAAATAATTATTCTGCTCAATATTGATAACTACAACAGACAGACGCTTGAAATATTTAGCAGAATATTCATTATTATAAATAAAGGTACGGTACCCTTTTTGCGGGAGTCCGACTGGCAACATCTATTTATAACAGCATCGCATATTTAAAAAAAGAAACCGTAACATTATACAAATTGTACATTTAAAAACTGTACATTTATCACAAAAAATTAGTGAAGACATAAAATTGAATTGGTACGATTATGAATAAAATTGTTGAAAATTTTTAATTTCAAGTTATATTTATTTTACAGTTTATTCAAATGTTTATTTTCTAGATTTTTTCTTGAATGGGTCGTAGAAAAAATATACTGTTCGACTCGTGTGGATTGTCCACACTAGTTGCACAAACTACAATTTCTTTCAAAATATGCCCTTTTACATTTAAAAACAACCTGCCAAATGACAAATCAATTTATCCATCCATTTTAAAGTTATCGAATTAAAACATTCAAGCTTTCAAAATTTCAACACCCTGTATTTCGAAAAGTAAATGTGCTAGACCCCTTAATCGCGCAAAACAAATTATGGAAATAATAGTAAAAATGTATCCGAACAAATTCAAGTAGATAATAATAATAATAATACCAGCTTTACATAGAATTTCAATATAGCATCGGTGGTTCAGTGGTTAGAATGCTTGCATTGTACGCGGGCGGCCCGGGTTCAAATCCGGGTAGGAGCATATTTATTATTATGAATCGCTGCTTCGTAAACGAGAGAGAGACTAAGAAGGCACAACCACGCAAGGCACATAACGAAGAAATGTAACGTAACGTTTCGTAACGTAACGCGTAACGGTCAGATCTTTTGCGTCGCGACCCCTGGTCGCTCAAACATAACCTGGCATAAAGAACTAAAGTTCCAAAAAAAGAAAGAATGTACTTAGCAACCGTTGTTATGATGAGATGTC
>CAJUYI010000079.1:201342-273329 GCA_910591695.1 Galerucella pusilla
TATAACAACGAAGGTTTTCTGCGAGGGACCTGATAGCAAAGGAGGGATGTAAGAAAAAAGAAATACAGTCCACTTAAAATGAAATAACTCCTTCCTAAGCTATCGAATCCTTGCCCAACTCCTTTTGTAAAAACAATGATGCAAAATTACTTCTCAAAAGTTTGGAATGCTTTAATTGTACAATCATATAATATAAAAATTGTCTTATTTCTTATGTAAGAATTTTTGACTTTGCCATTTTAATTCATTAAAAACCACACCTGAGTTAAAAACGATAATAAACAATTATCTATCAAATATTTGGAATGCTTTAATGGGGAAGACCACAAATTTTCAAAAAAAGCATAATTGTCATCTTCATGCCTAAAAAGTACTACATGATGTAGGTAATTATATAGTTTTGTCCACGACTATTTAATAATTTTAACATTTTACGTGTGCTTAATTCCTCAAGTATAATGACGTACATTTATATGCACCCGTGAATAATAGGTGTGGATATTGAAAAGGTAACACATGACACATAATTATATTGAAGATTATTTATACAAACGACAAAATTGGCCTGATTCTATAAGAAAGTGGTTAAAAGAGTGATTAGCGTAATAACGTGGTTAGGGATAAAATTTTAATCACTCGTCTAGTCACGCCATCCATGTTTCGGATTCTATAAAACCAAAATCAACCACGGTTATCAAACTTCGAACGCTTAATCACCGTGATTAAAGTAGTTTGAATGTATCATGTGAAGTTAGCCGATTCTGGCGTTTTTGACAGAGCTCGCGCGGAAATGCATTAACGTCAAATTGCAAATTCGATGGGGTTATGTTATGCGGCCGTTATACGGGCACATGTTCTCAGATTCCGAATACTGACTGTTGTTTTTTTCAAGACTACATTAGCTATTAGGTAATTATTTTCAACAGTGAACACTGTTTAGTTTGTATGATGTTTATAAATGTTATTTTTTTGTTTGTTTTCTGTTTAACAATTTGTTGTTTGCTGAATAAAGTTGTGCTCTCAATCAATATTAATAGTTTTTAATGATAATATTTACAACACAATAATCAACAGTAACTCAAAAATGGCGTGCGATCAGTCTTTCCCTTGTGTATTCCTTCCGTCAGTCAGTATGTCACGATCCAAAAACTCAATACTTAATTCATTTCATTTCAAAAATTATTTCAAATAGCTTACTAACGACTATGGGGGTCATTGTTTCCTAGGTCGTTGTCATCATCATCATCTTCATAGTTCTCATATACTTTTCACGGCTTTTTACTCACTATAATCACTTTGACAATGAGAAGCAAGAGTGATTAAAGCACAACCACCAGAAAAACCTGGTGGTTAAGACTAACCACATTTTGGAGGTTAGAATGGTTGAAAAGTTAAACACTTTTGTGTTATAGAATCCGATGAAGTGGTTACCTTAATCACTGACCTTGCTTTTTACCTCTCAGCTGAGTGGTTAAGTTGTTACCACTCCCTTATAGAAACAGACCGATTGTTTCCTAGGTCATTGTCATCATCATCATCTTCGTCGTCCTCATATAATTTTCACTGCTTTTAACTCACTATAATCACTTTGACAATGACAAGCAAGAGTGATTAAAGCACAACCACCAGAGAAACATGGTGGTTAAGACTAACCACATTTTGGAGGTTAGAGTGGTTAAAAAGTTAAACACTTTAGTGTTATAGAATCCGAAATCCGATGAAGTGGTTACCTAAATCACTGACCTTGCTTTTTAATACTCAGCTGAGTGATTAAGCTGTAGCCACTTCCTTATAGAATCAGGCCGAATATATTAAATAAACATTTTCACCACGATTCACCACGGACTCGAACCCATGTCTAAAATTCCGCGATTTTCAAAGTCAGAGCCCTAAACCATTAAACTTCATATGTGATAGTTTCAAGATGTTGTATTTATAGGAATAGATCGTTTTATCAGTTTTTTGTCCAGTGTGTATGATGTAGGTATGTCAAAAGCAAAAGTGACGTTTTAAATTATAATTTATTGCTAATTGCAAGAATTTCAATAAGTACACCTACTGGTGGTTGATTGATATTCCTAGAAAGTTTAATATGGAAAGGGAATCAGACAGTGAATTGAATACTTATTAAATATATGATTATTTGTTCAATAGCATAACAAGTAATAATCTTTATAAATGTAATGAACTATAGTGTTTTAGTTTGGCAAAAAGAAATTATACCCAAACAGGTAATTCATAATCGTGGACAAAGTATAGTATTCTACTCGCCTAAAAGGCCTTTTATTCAATGCAACTTCGTGAATAATAGCTATCATTATATGCTTGTTTAATAATATACTATAACTTGATAATGATATGGATAATGTACTATGTAATGCAGAATGAAGTACTAGTCCTGACACGCCTTTCGACCTCAAGTCGACAAATCTAATAAGCACAGTGTGAATAAAAATCCTTGACAGCTCAGTCCTTGAATCGTCCAGTTTCCAACTAATGTTTCGAAAAAACTTCATACCACATAAAAATGTGGTCCTATATCGATTTTGAGAAAATTGGTTCACCCAGAAACCCCCAGAAGAGGTCAACCCAGGGAGGAAGCGTCAATTGGCGGTATGTCACTAATGTTCGTTGACACATTCTTTAAGAATCTAAATAAAGTGGCTTAGTGGAATAAGCTTCAATGACTGTACCATACTTTTTCATCAGCTTCTATGCGATTTTCATATTAGGGCTCAGCTCATTGAAGACAACACTTAAAAAAACCGTTCCAATTTCGCACTCAATAAGAGGTGTCATAAGAACTGGGGATCTATTGAAAAAAATATATATTTTGTATGTATAACAAAAAACTGTTTTTTTATTTAAATTTTTAGTATTTCTGACAATTATGTACAATAACTATTAATAAACGATAAAAAGTTATAATAAGAGGTTATCAAAAAATCTTACCTGAGCGTTGTGCTTTTCTACTAACAAAAACATTTGCTGCTCCATTTTTTTGAATTTGGCCTGATATTTTTTGTTATTTCTGTCTACGGTATCAGCTAATATACTGGAAATAAATGAAAGAGATGCTTTTAAAGATTATAAAAAATCAATTATACAATTAAGGGCCGGTTTTACAAGAGAGATTTATACTAGGTATAGTTATTCTGGGTATAAAGTTATACCAGAATTTATACCTAGTTTAAAACTAGTTGGTTTTACGATGCTTTTTTACATCGGTATAGCAATTCTTGGAGTATGTGTACATTTGCCGCAATATCTACGATCAAGTTTATATTGCTGAAATAAATCCAATTCAATGATGACACGAGCGTTTTGGGTCATGCTAATTTCAGAACACAAAACACATCCAGTGCAAATTCCTAAACTAAAAATCAAAAATTGCTTACGAATCATGTCTATAAGGAAAATAAAGTTCAAAGAGTAGGTCAATTTTGCCAGATAAAGATATCGACCATGCTGCGTTTTCGGTTTGAAAAGTGAGGATGTTATTTTTTTATTTATTATTTTGTTTAACCTTTTTGGTTTTGGATTGTAGCTTTTTCAGAATAAGACATCTCCGTTATTTCCCCCTTGGATTATGAATATAATTCTTGATTTAGTTCTGATTGTATAACCACATTTTTCAAGTTCTTGTACTAATGTTAGTTTTTCATTTTTTGGGTCTGATCTGATCACTTTAATTCACAACTTTACCTTAAGATATTTTGGAAATATATTATCTGCAATTTTACATAATATAAATTCTTAATACCTACCTTCAGTTGAAATTTGAAAAAATTAATGGCTTTTAGCAATGCTACTCACCTATTAGTATGATTTAGGTCTTGTACTATTTCTCTTCCTTCCAACAACCTTGCTTCGGCATTTTTTGTAACTTGTTCCAATGTAGTAACCAGCTCCTGTAATCTAACTTTCAGTCTTGCCTCTCTTGCCAGTGCTTGCATTAACTCCAATTCCACACCTTGTGCATGTTCTGCATCCGAGTAACCTTGTTCCTGAACAAAGTGAAATAAGTAATTATTTTGGTAATTTTTACAGAGGCGATATTTATCTAACTAGGTATGAAATTGGGCATGAAAATAAGGTTTGCAAAAAATCTTTCTTGTCAAAATGACACTTTTTGGATGAATTGCGGCACAAGGTGCCTGATGTACATAGGTTGCCTATAACCTAAAAACTATTGAAGATTATCGGACCTATGTATAGGATGTCGCCATATTATGCGACATCGTGCCTACCTTATATATCAGTTTACCATTGTTCGGTGTTGTTTTTGTTTTGTTTTTGGTGCTTGTGATAGTTTTTCATCAAAGTTTCGAGTAATTTTATTTTTAAAAGGAAAACAATTGATAGTGTTTATTATGTTTCAAGTTACCTATTAGATCTTCAGCAACGTCAACAGCTATACCTACCTTTAAATTGATAATAGTAATGTAACACATCATATAGATTTGCAAAATAATTATGTTTCGTATTGCCATAGCTATAGAACAACAGAGAGACAATGTCGCATTGTAGTGTATCGAGACCAGTCGGCTATAGGGTGGTGAAGTATTTGGTTGTCTCTTGAAGATATAGAAATTAATGTATCACTGTTGCTCCTATATGAGATTCTACATAAAGAAGATAAATATTTGCGGAGCGTGTATAGTGTATAGCATTTTTTTAGGGATTATTTTTTGACGTTTCTTAAAACCAATGAAATGCTTCTTTATTTGTCACAAGGGTAAGTTTCAACCAATTATGTCATTATTATAGTGATAGTGGGAATAAATCTCTTGTGATTATTCTCGGCTTTTATTTGCCTAGCAAGTGTCAGATAGTTGTCATTATAATTCCTAATTGTGTCAAAGCGATATATAAAATGGGTGTAAATTATCGGTTTAGTACCTTTTCTGATGCAGAAATAACAAAAAAGATTTTAGAAACTACTTCGAAAAATACTCTAATAAGTAATCAGTTTATATGGAGACAATTTTTAAGACCTTCACCAAAGAAAGAAATTATATTCTGGATCAATCTACTACAACAGCTACTCTGGCATTGATTTTGAAAGATTAGGCTTATAACATGAAAAGAAAAGAATTAAATTTTCCAATAATTTTATGATAGTTTCATTGATCTTTTTTATTGTAAAAATTTGTGAATAAAAAAATAATCTAGTCAAATATAACTCGCGAGTTCCATAAGTTAGAAAATAATTTGACAGATTTTGTTCAAACTTGTTGCCATTTGGAAATAGCCACTCGAGCTCTGCAAGCTCTCGAGACTATTGCCTGGCAACAAGTTTAAAAAAAATCTGTCATTAAGCGAAATTTCAACTTCAAACGTTCGACGTTATAAATCCCCATTCAAGTACTAATAGCACAGAGTACACCAAGAGACGAAAGCTTTGTCGGTTCCTTTGAAGTCGGACTTATACGATATTGAGCGGAAATACGTCGAGGCATTGAAACATAAACTACTTGATACACTGAGAAAAGTAACACGAATATCGATTCGAAGTAAAACCATAACTACACTAAGAAAAATAGTAGTGTTGATGAACATCCCTCCCAATTAGGACTAGAATATTTTTTTAACTACCAACATGAGATCACCTTTTATTATTTATCTCATGTATCTAATGAGAAGTAGCTCATTTTTAACCTAACCTTATAATACACGGTGAACAATCAATGACATTGACAGATAAACTAATTGATTCACGCTTGTGCACACAAATTTGCGATCACGAAAACTACTTTCTTTGGCCTCTTGTTAGATGGCGTACTCTGTGCACTTAATTTTGCAAAAATATCCGTGGTATCATCGATCGATCAATTGAAAATAAGCCATCATGGTCTAGTCAGGATTGTTCATAAGTACCTCTATTGTTTGGGTTCTCTTGATTCTCTTTGCTTTTTGCGAAGCAAACTGTTTCCAAGTGATCACCCCTTTTTATTAAAATAACAATGTTTATTCGTCGTCTAAACAATAAATCATAATCAGTACATTATTTTATTATTTTACAGATGTGTCGTCAGTTAATTGAAATATATACCTAGTAAAATAACAAATTTTTGGTATTCACTTGGTCGGTGGTGTATATTAGAAGTAATTGTCTTGCTGGACCTGTATATTTTCAATGTATTTACCAATCTATTCATTTCAACCTCGTCGCCACTTCTGTTATGTATTTATGCATTAAATAATCAGGAAGTTTGTGACATAGATCTTTCACAAAAGCACACTAATCTAAATAGTAATATTGCACATTCACAATAGACTCCTGCGAATCATAATGGAGGGCCAAAATAGATCCACTCACCCCAAACCTAACCTAACCTACTTGGAAGTATGATAAAATAATTTTGGGAAACTAATAGTTTTTGCAGCATAGTCATATAATACGAGAACGAAATTTTTATCTTTAGACTGTATATAGTAATATTCGGGGTTGGGATAAAGTATGGAACCAAGTAAATATCTTTTAAACGAAAAGAACGATATTCATAAAAATTTGCAGGTAAGTGCAATGGAACAAGATGTATCTGATGTACATTTTTTGTTAATAATATACTTCCGGTAAAACCGGAAATGCCATCAACTTCTTTAATTTAAATGGAACACCCTATATATTCTTACAGATTTTGAAAGAGCTTGTTATTTTGAATTTATATACTGAGTTTTGAGTAAAAAAAATTGTAAAAACGAGGAATAACTCAATGTTAGTTGGGTGCAATAGGTGTACATTTCATTATTTTAGAATAATGAGAAAGAAAATTACTTCAAATGTTCAAAATGCTCGCCGTTTACTTGCTGACAATATGCCATCCCACAGAATACACATGCCATCCTATTAACAAACTCTTGAGTTACTCTTTCCGAGAATTCTCCACGTATTAGTTCACATTCATCAATAATTCTTTGTCTCAATTCCTGTAAGTTTGTTGGTCGTCTAACGTAAACACGTGATTTTAGACAACCCCAAAGAAAAAAATCTAACGGGCTAAGATCTGGAGAACGAGCAGGCCACTCTTTGAATCTTCTACGTCCAATCCATCGATTTGGAAAATTCGCTTCCAGAAAATCGCCAACTCGTCTATCATAGTGTGGAGGTGCTCCATCTTGTCGAAACCAAACATTTTGTGGTAATTGGCCATTCTGTTAAAGTGCAGGAATTATTTCGTTATTTAGTACATCCAAATACTTGTCACCATTCACGTTTTCATCGATAAAAAGTGGGCCTCTAAACCTATTTTCAATCCAATCCAAATATTTAACTTCTGTGGATGCTGGGTATGTGCTTCATGAATCCAATGAGGATTCTCATTCGACCAATACCTTGAGTTATGGTGATTAACTATTCCATTTAAACAAAAAGTAGCCTCATCGGAAAAAATTATGTTAAAAGCAAAATTTTCGTCGACTTTACAGATGTCCATTACTTAGCCGTTCGTAAAATTCCAGCTGTCGGTCGAAATCATCGTCTGGCAATTCTTGAACCAACTGTACCTTATACGGATGATAATTTTCACTTTTTAATATATTAACCGATCCTAAATTGTAAAATTTATTTCCGTCAATTAGAATTTGACACTTGGAGAACAAAAGACATACTAAACAGTAATCGTTTATTTATTACTATGCATACAAACAACATCAATTAGTTTATCTAAATAGTTTTTCGCTCTAATGCAAAAAACTCAAAGAAGGTTGATTAAAGTGCTATATTCCTCGTTTTTACAAATTTTTCACACTAAACTCAGTATGTATGAATTCAAAATAACAAGCTCTTTCAAAATCTTTAAAAATATATAGGGTGTCCCATTTAAATTAAAGAAGATGATGGCATTTCCGGTTGAACCGGAAGTATATTATTAATGAAAAAATGTACATCAGATGCATATTGTTCCATTGCACTTACCTGCAAATTTTCATAAATATCGTTCATTTCGTTTAAAAGATATTTACTTGGTTCCATACTTTATCCCAACTCTGTATATCATCTTTGTAATGAGTTTGTTAAGTTATTCAGTCTAAGGACATTCACGTCTTCAATACGAATTTGAGAGATTTATAACAGGTTTTATCGAAACATATCTTACTTTATGCTGCGTAGCTATTGCTAATAGAGCTTCTGTATCTTTTAAATGTCCTTGGAGGTTTTTCAACGTTGCTGATTGAGCTTTCTGTTGTCCTTCCGAATACCTAAGTTTGAGTTGTATGGCACATTTTTCTTTTTCCAAAACAAAAAGTTTTGATATCAATTCGGACTTATCTTCTCGTAGCCCCATAAGTTCCTAAAAAAGAAAATGCACATATTTTTCAAAACATAGTTTCATTTAATAATAATTAAATCCAATTATAGAGGTACGTGGATGGTGTACATAGTGGGCATAACTTTAATTGAGTATTTGCTAAAAATGTAAAACTAATCTTTGTGCTTCTTAATAATGATATAAAGCAGAAACTAATATTAATCATATAGAATACCAACCATTTTCATATATATATATATATATATAAACATTTTGTATTCTTCAAAAAACAAGACTCAAGCCCAATATGCTCACATAAAACGTAAAAATGGAAGGTTGCGCAAAATACATGATAACAAATTGGAAAAACATACTTTGTATATCCTATTTAGACTCATTATGTTTATAATTATTTTTGTTAATTTTTTTGAGAAATCAAACCACAATGTTTTTTATATATCTAATTCAACCTTTCAGGAAAAATTGAGTTTTTATAAAATTTTGGTCCCTATCTGACATTAAGAAGTTCAAAACTACAAAAAATTTGTCAAATTTTCAATATCCCTTCACAATAGATCATATGCTCAGTATAGTGTGAAATAAAATATTTTTCCGCAAATCGCTAGGATATTTTGACATTCCAGGCAAAATTTCTTAAAGAAAAAATCGAGACTTCCTTACTGTAAGAAAATCCTATTTCCTTACATTTGTACATATGCAATTCGTACTTTCTCTTAATTTCTTGGGAATAATTCTAATGAAGCAGTATTCACAATTAATCATCACCTATTCATTTTACTTTCGAGAACAGAAGCAATTAAATTTATATGCGTTAAGTTTGACAATTCAGTATTATTCAGTTTCCTGTAATATTTTTGGAATTTTGGTTTGGGGTTGGGGGTGAAGATATCGTTATTGTCACAACTTTTACATTTCCGATACTGGAAGACATACGTATTAATTGTGATTTTGATGTCTTCTTCAGTCCGTGATTAGGCTTTTTGAGAGCGCGGACGGAAAACATATACCTTGTACTGATAAGTCGCAAATATGCCGATACCGGTCTACAAGTTATGTTGTCCCTTCTAATTGCAAACCAGTATGGTTTGTGTTAAATATCTTGTAGATATACCAACACCGTTTGATTTTGAAGTGTAATTCAGTATCCGTCGGTGCCTTTAGCCCGGGAAGTGGTTGTTGCTTCTTAATAGAACGGTCACTGTCTTTGAACAATATTTTTATTTATTCACGGCCGAAAGTACGTACTTTGGTATGTTTGAGAATGTCTTTTAATTAAGAGTACAAAAGTTATGAATATTCTAAAGTGAAAAAATTATTCAAAATTAAATTTATTGTTTATTGGTTCAATAGAAAATACAAATTGATATGATCTATACTGAAATATTTTCAAGAGATATCAATATTTTATTTTTTCCATTTTATATATCATACCTACAGGTAAAATCAATATCTCTTGAACTGTATCCTACACATCTATCAAATACCAATCAAATTGTTTCAATTCATCTAACTTATTTGGATATTATTGTTAAATATTAGTTAGAGGAGTCTTCTTAATTAAAAATTATAAAGACTTACCTATATACAAAATTAACAAAACTCTATCCAGTAACTAAATAACGAATCACGCTGTGCAAAAACTAGTGCTAACTTTGTAAATATAAATCTACATACACGAACTTTGAATCTAATTACCTGCATCAACACAGCCATTTCCAAATCAATTTTTCTAGCTTCTTGACTACTGGAAGGTCGTACAGGTACATTTTCAAGTTGCGTGGATTCCAAAATTACATAGGTACCCTGAATATTGCTTCGTTCTGCTTTCAGTCTCGAAACGTGTTCTCTAAGTCTCATTTCATGTTCGGAAGTCCAACATTCATTACTATACCATAAAATAAGATTAATAAGCAATACGTTACAGCTTGAATGAACATGATATTTTACAATCGATACATTATTCTCCACTCATAAGTTAAGTAGGTACTCGTTTCTTTTATATTCTATATATGTTGCCATATTACACAATTACCCCATTTCACGTCATTTCAAGTGGTCAAATACACGTCAACTCTGTACCTATAAACATCATATTATAATCTGAATATGTTTTTTATTTAGAGTAGAGAAGAAGTTTAAAATACTTTAGAATTGGAGTCCTATAAAAAATATGGAATGGATTGACAAGTAATGGAAAAGTACCTACGTTTTGAATAACCTAGTGAAATACATTCGTATAAGAAATATCCATATTGGAATGGAGAATATACAAAACTCTCATTGTCGTTGTCGGTCGTTTGACATAAACTGGTTGTTTGTTATGACCAATCGTTTCTTATTGCGGTTGGAACAGACCTAATATTATTATTATTATTAACTTTTTATTGTATTTAAAGAATATTACAATTCTTATTACAAGAGGTTCGGATTCATTACAAATATGTTTGAAACAAAAATAAGGTTAAAACATTAAATAACAATAGGTAGGTATCTACATGATGTTCTATGAGAAGTGAGTACCATAATATGTATAAAAATCTATTCATCTAACGCAAAGGCTCTTAATTTTAATATATTTAGTATGTACTGGACGAAGTTTGTCTGCCTGGTGAAATCATCTGTGTCCAGAATAGCAACCAATTCGTCGAGTGTTTTTAAACTCAGAAACATATGATTTTCTCTGAGTCCATTATATAGAGGACATTCTACTAATAAATGCATCAAAGTTTCCTTTTCACCCATATTACAGAGACTACACGTCACAGTCATATCTACGTGGTATTTTATGCCTATGTAATAAATTTTTAAATGATTTAAACTACATAGTCTGATTTGACATATTATTCTGGTTATATATATTGGACATAATCTATGCAAGTAAGTACTGGTTTCAGAGAAAAACAGATGTTTATATAATAAAGGAAAAGATGAAAGCGCTGTTCTATGCTCGTCATCACTCACTAACTTATTTTTGAATAATTCCAATATATTATTGAGATAACTTTTAGAATTATTTTGCAAAAATTCTGGCCACAGATGACCACCGTCGGCGAAGTCAAAATATTGCTTTACTTGACCCAGGAAATTGTATCTGGCATCATGATGATTGATGTGTTTAATTTGTAAAAAACATTTTTTGGTTAATGTGTTATCGTCCATGGTCCTAATTTTATTTATCCACAACAACGCAGATTTAAATATTAAATAACTCAATGCAACTGAATTTGTTTCAAGCCTAACCATATAACTGGGAGTACATAATACAGACATAATACAGACCTAATATAATAAGCGGCATTGGTGCATTTACTGGAAAATACAATTTCAATTTTGACTAATGCGTGAGTGAGGCTCGGCATAATGTGAAATATTGAATGCATATTTTCATACATTTATCTAAATCACATGATAAGTTTTGAAGGACTGGATGATTATATCGAATTTATTGTTTGATTAAAGAATATAGGTAGGTACTCACCTAACACCTGGTACCATTGTCCTACAGATGTATGTTGGTTCAGGGTTTACATGTACTTGAATACTTTATACGCATTTCAGATAAAACGGGTGCGTGGTGTCGGTGTGGGGTTGGCGTAGTACAGTCTATGTTTGTTGTCTCTGGCACAGGCATGTGCTACTCTTATATTAGCATATGAGGCAGTACAGACAAAGCCGACGTGGTACTCAGGGAATGGTACTGTCGAGGTAACTCCCACCACCTTCACGCCAATTCGAGGCCATTAAAAGTCTACACAAGTAACTTACGCCATACGAAACTGTCACATTTAGCTGTTGTTTGTTTTTGATACAAAATGCGTGACAATTTCCAATTTAATATTCATAAGACATTCGGTAGAAACTCAAACTTTCAGGGTAGTTATTGAGCTCCTGCTCAACGCTGAACAAATCGCTACTTTTCCTTCATCAAACCACAATGGATGTATCCAGTATCTCTTTCACCTTATTTGTTAACTGAAGTCTGCAAGTACAACGTATCCTGGTCATATTCGTCGTCCGAGGTCATTTTCACTGACAAATGATAAATGTAATCATTCCTTTGGTGTGTATTAAGTTCTCCGCGTCAGTTCCACCGATACACCATCACAGTGCTAGTACCCATGCACTCGTTCTGTCTGAATTGCACTTTAGGAATTAATTTGTAATATTAATCTTCTAGTGGGTTTGTTTTTCGTGGGGAGAAAAATATACTCACCAGTCGATAGTAGGACTACTATAAACATGATTCTGCCAAGGTGACAATAAAACGTCTGTGCTCTGAAATGAATCTAAGTGATGTAAAAGTTGTTTGGCTACTGTTTCGGCAGCGCTTCTATTTTGTAAGGTTTCTGAATCATCATCTTTCAAAGTTAATTCAGTTTCAAGAAGGGCTAGGAGAACATCATAAGCTTCTATGATCCTATCACTTATCCCTAACGCCAACTGTAAAGCTATGGCATTAGATTCGTATTTACCACATAGTAAGGCCAATCTGTCAAAATTAAAGAAGAGCAGTTGATAATAATATATTTATATCAAGTCATGATTGTACTTATTCCAATTTCATATTGTCGAATATATTTCAAAATAATTATGAAATGAGTATTAAAGCATTATATTTTGCATAAATGAAACCAATTTTTATGTACGAATTGCATGAAACACATAGCCTGATTTGAAACTGATTTTAAAGTGCAGTTTCTTTATCAAACAATGTACGAGCATGAAAAAGATTTTTAGAAATGAAGAGGACAAAGGAAACATAATAAAAAATAGATATCATGTGGTGAAAAAGATTCAATTTTTTAATGGAAATAAGCACAGATACTATACAGACTATAATTAACTCGATAATGCTCAACCTAAACCAGACAACAAACGTTGACATGATCCAAAAAATGGATATTGCGAATAACAATTTGCTAGAGCAGATATCAAACGCAAGCTTAATCAAAAGCGACCATGGAGATATCATGACGGCGATAATCTAAAATATCAACGGTGACATAAAAAAATCTTCAATTATTTGAGTTAGAACATTTGGTAAGGCAACCGGATAAGATTGGAACCGGATAAGAATTTCTAATAATAAAAACCTCACAAAAGTATTAAAGCAAACCCTGTTCGTAAAAAATATTTGAGACCGGTCATGAGTAACCATGTAAGCATATTTTTTCCCGCGAAGGATTAGTCAGTCTTGAGCTCAGTAACCGAGGAGTACGTTGTTCTATGTCTCCTCTTGGTAAAGTACGTGCTGCCCATTTGAAAACTGTTGAGGGTGAGTATATAAGGCATATCGTCAAGCTGGCGCTTCTTTCTCTTACCGAGTGAAAGGTTCTAGTTTCTGTTTTGCTACCCATATTGACACGTCGTTTACTACAACCTGCGTCAAAAATATTTGGGACCGGTCATGAGTAACCATGTGAGCATATTTTTTCCCGCGAGTGATTAGTCAGTCTTGAGCTCAGCAATCGAGGAGTACGTTGTTCTATATTATGTCTCCTCTTTTCATTTACTATCGCTTTCTTGGGAAATATCCTAATAATATCTTCTATTTCAATTTAAAAATAAAGTGTATAGTGTTAATAGTGACTTCTTAGTGTTTGGTAATTTGTGAGTACTTTAATTCAATTGTGATACTCCCAAATACAGATTGCGAAAAAGCTTATCGAACCGTGCTGATTACACAAGTACGACAAGTAAAATATGAGAAAAACAGCTTGGAAGAGAGAGAAAGAATAATTGTGCGCGCGCATCGAGGCTGACCGAATGTTGATTGCCCCACTATTTTAACCGCTGTTGCCAGAAGCGCAGATTAATTTGTACAAATGATATTTTTGTCTTGTTATCGTTTACTTTTTTTCGAAGTAATGCCCAATAGGTAAAACTAAACACTTTCATCCGGCACTTTCAGTTACTATGCTAAATTGTAACATTGTATGCTATTTAATTTGTGTCGTTAAACGGGGGAAATAACATTTGTCAACTATTGTATTGAACTTTTATAATGAGTGTGTTCGATTTTCCACCTGTTCACACTAGTTATAACAAATAAATTAAGTAAGGTACTACTCGAAGCTATTGTTTTATTTAAAATCTCTGACTTCTCCCCATTCATTATTTTACACAGCTTATAGTTTATTTCATACAGGGTGGGGCACTATGAACGAACTATTCTCTGGCGTCTTAACGACAAATAAAATTAGAAAAAATAAGACGTAGAATTAAGTAGATTACTTAGGACTATTATTTAAAAGTATTTTGAAATATGCAGGGTGCTCCAAAAAAGCGTTCCGTATCAATTTATTTTATTTTATTTTATAATATTTTTGAATTGTACTATTAAAAATAATGTAAGTTCATTAACATTTCCCTATACCTATCTAGTTCAGTTTCCAGGATAAATCGATTTTACATAATTTGTAGACGCTCCGAAAAAATACAATAACTTCAAAATAAAAACGAATAACCACATTTGCTTTACACCATCTCACTAGAAGCTTTCAACATTTTGTTTCCAATATTTACTGGTATGCTATCATATACAGGGTGTTTTTAATATGACAGTATAACACAAACCATTTAATACATAAATTTCTGGCTTAATTTAAATGGAACACCCTGTATCTGCTGGGTCTGTTAAACGTGGGAGTTTATTACCTTTCAGTTGGTATTAGGGTTGCACATAATATATATTTTATTAAATGAGCACCTACATACCTATCACAATGAGCTTTCGTCTCCGAAAGCGTTAATGCCAATACTGAATTTTGCGATCTCGAATTTTCCAGCTTGGCATTGATTTTTCTAATTTCGAAATCCATTCCCTGCTTCTCAGCCTGAATATCGCATTGCTTCAAAATATCACCAACAATATGCTCTGCAACAGCTACCGAAACAAATATAAGCATACTTTATAGAATTAAAATTTAGTTCGCATGTGTTTTATTAGTTTGGTATTGTTCAATAATAGTATATTATGCACCAAGGTGGTGAAGATTGTTATTGTTGAAAGAGCACCAAAATTATCTCGCGAGAATCTTTGCCACAAGCAGAACAAAGTGTGAGGCTCATAAAATAAATGTCTACCATGGTGTAAATCAGAAATAACATACATAGTGTATATACAATTTTTTCCACCACTAGCCAAATTCAAGACAAAAATTAAACATAATTCACAAACGCACCACGAGGAGCGTTTACCCCGTCGTCTGACTAACAATATTGTAATGGTATATGGTATATATTATGAACGTACTCGTTATGTCATCAGTCTCTCTTGGTTGTGCGCGAATTTTAAACTAGTGGCATTTTTATTCAAATAATTTCATCTTGATAGGTAATTTAAACGAGCAAATATGTTAAAGACCAGCATACAAAATTATGTTGAAATACTATCCCTGGATTCTCAAAATATTTGAATTTGTCCATTATTGACCTAGGTTAATAATAGAAAAAATCATTAACCACTAGGTTCGGTTAGGTTAGGTTTGTGGTGAGTGGGTCTATAAGGCCCTCCACTGCGACTCGCAAGAGTCTATTGTGGCTCAAACCTATTCAGATTTCACCAAACAAATTCAGCTTCTTAACAAAGCCGATTAGAGACCCTACCAAACATCAGATACCTGATTCGAGCCGCGGAGAGCAGGCACAAATTATATGCTCTGATGTTTTATCATCTTCCAAACAAAGACGGCAAGTCGGAACTTCCGACAGTTTTAGCATATGATGATTCAGATGACAGTGGCCTGTTAAAAGGCCTGTTGGACAACGTAGGTCATGCCTGATATGGTCTAACATTTGTTTGGAGACATACTTCGAAGGATGTATAAAAGCCTTTGAATGAACCAATCCTGGTAAATTGTGCCAGAAGTCTAAAGCTCTTCTTGCTGTCCAGGTATTTAGTGTTTGTTTGGCAAAACTTATTGCGATGCCAATTGTAGGTTCTGGTCCGATAGAAACACGTGCGGCACCCTCCCCTATTGAGTTCTCCTATTTTTTGGCAGTCTTAAACCAATTTCGACGTTACACGTCGAGAGCTAAGTGCTTTTAAAGCCGCTTGGATGTTTAATAGAGAAATTCAACTTCTCAGTTGGCTAGAAGACGAAACTACACAGCTAGGAGTGGGAAAAATTTGTTATTAATATTTGAAAGGTGTATAGTAAAATTTGTGCTGTTGAAAAATGCAATAGTACCACCTTTTTTTGTATGTACACAATTGAAAAAATCAATAAAAATTTTTGTAGATCGGTTTCAATGCAATACTTTTTACAACAAGTTTGTATATTATGTACCTGTTGACAAATCACTATTTAGTAGGTCATTTGGATTTATCCCGTGCTGATCTGTTGCTCTTTTCAGTTTAATTCTCTCAGCAACTTTAGACACTGGTGCACTTGAGTAACAATTGTTCCTGATGTTTGTCCTGTGTATAGGTACAATGTTGCTGTATTTTATATCCACCTGCAAAAACAGTGTAACTTGTAAAACGTTATAATTATTAGAAATATATTAAACAATATAAAATACTTGATTCGATTTCGATTCAAAGTAACGAAATATGTTTGTTTAATAACATTAATGCGATTATCAGAAACTGCGTTTACACTCGGTATATTCAACTGCTCCAGTATGATTTATGAACAAGGATGTATACCAATATATTTCAGTTGTATTGTGGGTTAATTTTTTGTGTGAATTGTGGATTTACATTTGGAAGCAGTGAGATACCACGCCGATTATGCCAGCTGTTTAGGAACAAAAAAAATCTGATAGCCGGTTTGCTTTTATTTTTAAGTGTACACCAGTTGGCTGATCCAGTCTTTGTCAAAATTTGTTCAACTATTGAATACGAATATATTACATAAACATGAAATTTTAGAATGAGAGTTGTTTTTGTATATAGGTATATCAATGTGTCAATATAATAATATTTGTCCACGACCACCTATGGTTAATAATTCCCGACTAGAGATGGGGGTACAATATGAAATGAACTATTAAATCTGTGTATTTTGTTCAGGAAATTTGTTTCTGACATATATCGTATCTATAAAATATTGTAATTTTTAGTATTGATACTTTTCATAACGATATTTTCTAATATTAAGTATTTCAAAACAATATATTTATAACGGTACGTTGTATTGATACTTTCTACAGTATCTCATACCCATCTCTATATATGTCAAATTATTTGAAGTAACTGCCACAACATTTTGAGATTAGTAATATGCCAAATCGCTACTGACTTTTTTTTATTAATAAATAAATTAAGTGTTGTGGATAAAGTATAGTATTCTACTCGCAATTTATGGCCATAATTCACTGGGGTGACTTGCGCCCCTCGCCTGCGGCTCGTGACGCAAACGTCACCCATCGTGAATTATGGCTATCATAAACTGCTCGTTTAATAATATACTATTATTAACGTTACAAGGCCGATATGTGGCAAATAACGGATGAGGTTGAATTGAATATTAGGTAGGTATAACAACCGAATTCGGTAATAGCGTATCGGCCGTGTGTCAAATGTATGGGATTATGAAAAATAAATATTTGTATACATTTGAACTATAAGTTATGATTGATGAAGAGGTATTTGGTCAATTATTTAAAAAAGAAAATAAAGTTAGATTGAAATATTAGCGCATGTCAAAATTTTGAATAAACCAATAAAAAATTTTAATTTGGAAAGAACGGTTACCTAAAATAAATTGAGAGGCATTGCGAGGTACCTAAATAAGTTAGATTATGATTGAAAATACTAGTATAATACACACCAAGGTGGTGAAGACTATTATTATGGACCGAGCATTAAAGTTTTTTCGCGAGTGGCTTTGCCCCGAGCGGAATAACGTGAGAGGCTTATATGTCTCAACCACCATGGTGTATATACAATTTTTTCAACTACTAGCCAAATTTGAGACAAAAATTAAAATGAAAAATAATTCACAAACGCACCACAAGAAGCGTATACCCCGTCGTCTGACTGACAAGTACACTGTCAGTTTTCGATATATTATGTCATCAGTCAATTTTGGTTGAATGCGAATTTTAAACTAGTGGCATTTTTATTCAAATAATCTTATCTTGTGTCAACCGTATTGTGAAGTATGTGAGCATCCCATCACAATAAAACATATTTTGATTGAGTGTCCGCTATATAGTGGTTACAGCCACAAATCACCTACTCTTAAATGTCAGTTCCGTGAATCCAATAGAGCAAAGAGACTAAGGCGCTTCACAACTAATGAAAAATTCTTAGCACTTTTATTGTGTAAGCAAAGTGGTAAGGCATATTCGTTACTATCTAAGATATTTATATTGCCCAGTAAGTGTACCCTAAACCGGCTACTTAATACTATTGTTGGAGGGTCAGGCATTCATGATCTGGTGTTAGATTCTCTAAAAGAAGCTACTAAGGATTTAGATTCAGCTGATAAATATGTTGCAGTACTATTCGATGAAATGGCAATCATGCCAGGTCTGCATTTTAGTGAAGCAAATGGTAAGATAGAAGGATTTGAAGATATGGGTAACAATGTATTTATGGTAAGGGGCTTGAGAAAACCTTGGAAAGCTCAAATCTCCTACCATTTTTCCAGTAGAGGTGGTGCAAAGACAATGCAGATTAAACAACTTTTAATTGAAGTCATCAAAAGTATTGTAAATATTAATTTAACACCAATATCTGTTATCTGTGATCAAAAAAATATGCCAGTCATAAACAAGGGATACAAAAGAGAAATATCTTCGAGCGAATGTCTCTAATTACAGAGAAGGTTCTTTTGAAATTGGTGGCTGCGTAATATATCCCATCCCAGATCCTCCACATCTTTTGAAGGGAATTAGAAATAATTTTGTGAAGAAAAATTTGCTTTTCAAATCCAATAATGTTCAAAAAACTGCCAAATGGGAGCACATTCAAATGATGTTTGAAAATGATAATGGGCCTATAGAGGGTTTGAAAGTATTACCTCATATTACCGAGGAACATATTTATGAGAAGAAAATGAAAAAAATGAAAGTGAGACATGCAGCACAAATTTTCAGTCAAAGATTTGCAGCAACACTTCAACTGGCTCGAGCGGCTGATGAATGCCTGCGTAAGTACTACTTCGCTACCCCATACAGGGTCATGATACGGGATAGAGAGTCCTGGGAAAAAGAGAGGAATACACAGCCTAATGGGACCGTCTGGTACACAGATGGCTCATGCTCCGGTGATAGAGCAGGGGCTGGAATTTACTCCAGGAACCCGAGAACACAGGTTTGTGTACCATTGGGTGAGGGTGTATCTGCATATCAGGCCGAGATATATGCTATCTTGGAATGTGCGCAGATAAACCTAGAAAGAGGTTATGTAGATCGACGCATAACCATATACTCCGACAGTCAGGCAGCAATTAAAGCCCTGAGTGGTTATACCAGCAACTCAGGACTTGCTAACGAATGTCGAGAACTACTTGCTAATCTTGCAAGGCGGAACGTGGTGCGGCTAGAATGGATTCCAGCCCACTCTGGTTTTGAAGGCAACGAGATGGCGGATGCACTGGCTGCGGAAGGGGCGGCAGCTCCTTTCTGCGGCCCGGGCCCGACCCTGGGCATAACAAAACAAAGAATACGCAAGGAGACGAAGAAGTGGCTGAGGAATCAGCACATCGCTCATTGGAATGCTCTACAGGATCCTAGACAATCCAAACTTCTACTGAAGGGATTGACTGATGGACACGCCAGGGCAGCCACTGAACTACCAAGAAGTAGGCTAAGGAAGATAGCAGGACTCCTAACAGGGCACTGCTGTATGAGGAAGCACCTCTACAATCTAGGAGTAGAGGAAAGTTCCCTATGTACGGGTTGCGGCATGACTGATGAAACGTCAGTTCATGTTCTCTTAGATTGTCCACACTGGGCTGTATTACGCAGGCGAATCTTCGGAGTCACTGTCATGGCTCCTGGAGACACAAGCAGGCATCCACTGAAAAAGGTTGTGACCTTTATTGAAGGGCTCGGCTTCATGGATGACTAGGTAGCAGGATTGGCACAATGGACCCGCCAGTGGCCTCAGTGTCGGAACCTTGGCTTGAGTTGTCCAGGACAAGGCTCGCCTGCACATTTAGTAGTAGTAGTAGTAGTAGCTAGTCAAATAGGTGAGTATTGTTATTTTCTATGCATACTCTCAAATTCCTGATTAAAAAAAATATATATTATACGTTTAACGTGTTGTGTTTACAGATACAGAAAAAAGAATTGGCAATAAAATTGAGGAAACTGCTGAAGTTTTGTATCTGTTTGACAGATTATTTGATTCATTCAATGGGTCTAATAAGCTTACACACCATGGTAAAAACTTTAGATGTGGTTTGTGTGATACATCAGACCATCTCAACTTTTGGAGTAAAGAAGCTTTACCTCTTCTAGAGTCCATGTCATTTGTACAGAGAAGTAGGCATGACCAGAGTAAACCCCCTAGTTTACGAAACTGGTCACTTGCCATTAAAAATATAAGAAATATATGGAATACTGTCAAATCAAATGGTTTTCAGTATTTGTTGCCAAGACGTTTGAACCAAGATCCAGTGGAAAATGCTTTTGGTAATTTAAGAAGTTTTGGAGCACTGAATACAAACAATTTATGGGTATTTTTAAAACTTTATTTTTTAAAACCACTATTTCGTTTTATAAAAATACATTTAATTGTGAAAATGATGAATGTTCAAGTATGTTTATTTCATTAAAAAAATTATTTGTTACTGACACAAACAAATTTGCAACTGTAGATAGTAACTATGTTCAATTGCCATTAAACAGAACACAACCAGAACTTTCTAAGATATTACAGGAATTGTCAACAAGCTATGTTGCAGGATTTATTTTAAAAAAAATCAAGAAAAAAGTATCATGCTCAACTTGCCAAGAGTTACTTTTTACAACTAATTATTCATCCAGTTATGTACAATTGATTGCTGCAAGAGAATATGGGGGCTGGGCTAGGCGACTTTGTTACCCTACTTCGACATTTGTTGAATGTTTTTATCAAATTTTTCAATTAAATTATTATTGTTTAGATACAAAACCTCATAGCCATAACCTAGTCAGCCAAATATACAGTATCATTAAAAAAGAGGTGAGTTTTGATTTTTTAACTTGTGAATTACATAAGGAAGAAATTATTGTTTTGATTTTAAAATTTTCAATCAGAACAATTGTACATAATTGGTGCAAATCAGTTAATAATATCATTCGGGGAAAGTTAACTTATACAGGAACGAATTTAACCAAACAATTGGCTAGTAAAATTCATTTGCAGCGAATGAAAAGAAAACAAATTAAAAATCCAAATTACATGGTTACAGAATCATAAATTTATTTTTTGAGATACCTACAGTAGCAAAAAAACAAACAAAATATCCAGTAGTGAGAAAGAAACAGTTTACAATATTCCAGTCTCATGATCTTTCTCTGATTTATTTTAATGCAATTGTAGCTTGTTGCAGTAACAATAGTAGCTAAATTTTCATCATTTTAATGTTGAAAATATTTTGTGGCTTTTGTACCTACATGTACTTTGCACGTTGTACCTATTTTGAGAATATACTTTTTTCAATAAATGTCTTAAGAACATGTTTCTCATTTTGACCCTTCTGTAACCATTCAATTGCGTAATAACTGTTAATTTCTTTAAATATTGCTCAGTAAATGACTTTATTTTTTAAAAAGTCTAATGTATTTATATACAATGGTAAGTTGTTTGGCAATTACATTAGAATTCACAAGATATTAACGACGTTAATGATCGGCAATATATTAGGCTTTTTAGTAAAATCTGTCATTTACTTAGAATAAACAAAGATTTTGAAACCAATAATAAAGATAATCCCAATTTAAATTTACCGCCCATTCTTCTTGTCCCAGTAACAACTTAAGGAACAATTTACCCACTGCTTAACTGTGTTTCAGTTCTGTAGGTGGCGCTAGTTTTTGTCATTTAAAGAATACGTTGTCGTGAACTATCTAGGAGAGTATTGTTATCTATGGTTACAGCATCACCTACCGAACAATTTAAGTGCAGTGTTCAAGGAGTGCAGTGTTCAAAGTTTAATACAGTTTTTAAGGGATTCTGAGCTTCTTTACCAAATATAATTATTGTATTGTTCAACTAACTTATGTACAAAGTAATCATTCGCTGTTCCACCGCTAATAACCAATATGGTTGATGCGGAAATAAAAAAATCTTATTTTGATGGGTAATTTCAAGTATCAAATATGTTGTGTATACAAAATTATGCTGCACAAGTTTTTGTTCAACTACTATCTCTGAGTTCTCAAAATATTTGAATTTGTCCATTATTGACTAAGTTTAATAATAGAAAAAATTATTAACCACTAATAGAGAAATTCAATTTCTCAGTTTTCTAGAAGAAGCAATAATTGTCAACTTAACAGCTACCTAGTAGTGGAAAAAAATATTTTTTTGAGAAGTTGAATAGCTATTTGTATAACACAGGAGCAAAATGCTACTTTTTTCCCGATAATGAAGTTTACAGCCCGACGCGTAGCGGAGGGCAGTAATCATTCAAGGGAGGAAAAGGCATTTTACTCCCATGTTATTCACATGATTTTTCAGCCTCTCTCAAATTCGCTTGAATCACTTATTTTTTAAATATTATTTTATATTTTGTTGATGTATTATAGAGTACCAAACCACAGAGTACACATGGTGTACTCTGTGACCTAACTCACTTTGAAACTGTTAATCTGTCAATGGACTATATAATATTTTTGTCTTAATTTCGAAAACCGGATATATCTATGAATTGAAGTCAAATTGTTAATCTAAAAATCGTTAATTTAAAATAACAATTTACTGATCTCTACCATTTGGCAAAATACAGGGTGTCCTATAAATAAACGATAAAATGTATACTCATATAATATTATATAGTGTAGGACGTACAATACAAAGACGTGACTTTTCCCTAGGAGTTTCATTACTGTCGAGAGATTGGTTAGCTATTATCTCGAGACAGGAATGAAACTTCCTAGGTTTGTATACTATTTTATTTACAGCCATTATATCCCGATCAAAGTTAATAGATCTTTGTAACTTTGTAACTTTCTAACCTTCAATGACGTTAGTAATGACAGCTTTACATATATGGTTGTAAATAAAAGTACTTTTCAGCCCTAGGGAGGAAAAGTACGATATATCCCCCCCAGAGACCCCCGTAGATTGAATCTGAAATTCTATCGAAACAACAAAAAAAGGTTTTCCAAATGCTGGACGGCAAATACGGGGCACTCTTTTTAACATAAAATAAATTAATAATATATTAATCAATATATTATTAACCGGAGTCGGGATTCTATTTGTCGATTCGACAGAGAAATGCTAATCGATATTGATGAAGTCATTGATGAACTTGCCAAAAAACCGCGACGGTTAGATTTTGTGTTATAGGTCGAGGTCGTAGGTCGTACATAGAACATATATATAATAAATATGTAGAATATATTTTTTAAATATATATATCTTTTAAAGTATACTATACTTGAACTTGCTTCAAATTTGTATATATCCCCCCCCAAGAACCAAGTCTGGCTACGCCACTGGTTAACGGTAAACATTAAGAACCTTTAGTTTAATATTACGTTTGGGATTATACTTTTGGTACCTAGCTAGTTTTGTTTAGAATAAATTGTTAATTAAAATTTATTATTAATTAGGATTTTTTGTTACATACAACGTTTATTTATTTCACATAATATGTCAATAATGATAGTTTACAATAAATATTACAAAATAACTGTGTTTTCATAAACTTTGGGTATAGGGAATGCTTGACAAAGGTGAAGTTACATAATCGAAGATTCTATTTTTGCTATAAAATACAGGGTGTTCCATTTGAAATAAGAAAGAAAATGACAGGTTCGAGTTTCCGTTCACCCTGTATATAAGAAAGAATATAATTGAAATTCAATAGGATACGGAGATATTGCATCATGTTACGAAACTTTGTTTGGCGAAATTAATTTTTTTTCTTCAACGTACAACAAGCTACAGAGCGTTGATTTACCTCCGATTTTCACATAAACGTGTCCATATTTTTTGAAGGACTCTGTATAACGTGGCAAAACCTTATATCAAAAGCTTTAAAAAAATGTAACCAATTCAAATTCAGTTTAATATACGGGGTTCCCATTTAAAAAATCATATGTTTGGTTTGCAACGGAGTTATGCAGCACTCTGTATAGTATACCGATTGACATAACGATTCTAATATGAAGAGTTAGAATTGTTGTGAAAAAAGGAAGAGAAAAACGAGAAGTGAATTTTTATTAATAGAAACTTAATATTGAGTCCAGAGTACCATTTTCTGGAATAGTTCATATTATAGAATTATAAATTACTTATCAGAGAATTTTTATTATTAATTATAGTCGGACAAATTCAATTATTTATAATAATTTTTTTTAGTAGACATTTCATGAAAATATCGGATGACATTTTTCTTAATTTATTATTCACGAACTTAATATCCATCGGACTTTATCTGACATTTATTTATATTGGTGACAGCTGTCAAATGTAATAATTTTGGTGTGTTCAGAACGAAACAAAGATTTATTAATTTTGATCGGGATATGATGGTTGTAAATAAAATAGTATACAAACCTCGGTAGGAAGTTTCATTCCTGTCTCGAGATAATAGCCTACCTCAACACTTTAATCTCTCGACAGTTATGAAACTCTTCCCACCTCGGTGTGTAATATACTATTGAAGTAATCAAAATAAGTATAATATATAGTATGAAATAGTATTTTGAATTCAATTTTTATTGAAGCTATTATGGTTTTATTGAATTCGAATTCCCAAAGAAACGCAGTTTTATGTTAGTTGTAAATACATTTGTAGTTGAATGTGATATATACCATCTGTCCCTAGGGATTTGAATGGTTGAAATTTGTTTATGACCCATCTAATTCAATTTGGTCTCATGACTTCAGTTGCTTTTTTGTAGCAGTCCTTGCACTGAGACAAATTATTACATGAGTGAAATTATAAATACTAGTTTACCTTTTCTTCCTGATACATCTTTGGTTCACAATCAAGTTCAATATGTGAATCGGGAGATTCCACATGTTTACTGTCTGTAACTATTTCTTCATTGGACGTTTCTTCAATTCTTGCCAAAGATATTTGTGCCAGTCTTGTGTGAGCTTCATGTAATTGCTGTTTTAGATGAGTTATTTCATTTTTAAGAGGTTCCACTATTTCTAGAAATGGAGAAAGTTCATTGTTTTCGTGGTTGGAAAGTGATAACTTGGGTTCGGGTAATGCTTGAGGACTTTCGGGAAACTGAAACAAAAAATTTGGGTTACTTTTGTAAACGAGACTAACTGTTCCTAAATAATTCCACTTAAATAAAAAATATATGAAAATTCTAAATTACTTTAATAATTATTTGGATATGTAAAATATCATCGTCACAATGACAGAAAGTAAGGGCCCACACAATAAATTCAAATTTAAATAAGAAGTCATGTAACATAATATGTGGTCTTTTGTTTAATTGTGGTTCAATTATACGGCTTATATTTTCCTATCTACTTGTATTTTCTATTTTACCAGATGCCTACAGGAAAATATGGAAGAAACTGGGGAAGACATCATGTTAATAATGGATTATTAGTTTTTTTTTTCTGTGGAAAGTAGTAGTTTATCTAACTAGTGCGGAAAGTGATACTTTTCCGCACGCTACTGCAATTTTTACTATTATTTCCATAATTTTTTTGCGCGATTGATCTTTTTTGTTTGTTTACAGCATCGGTCGGTTGTCAAAATGACATGAGGATTAAGGGGTCTAGCACATTTAATTTTCGAAATACAGGGTGTTGAAATTTTTAAAACTTGAATGTTTTAATTCGATAACTTTAAAATGGATGGATAAATTGATTTGACATTTGGCAGGTTGTTTTTAAATGTAAAAGGGCATATTTTGATAGAAATAGTAGTTTGTGCAACTAGTGTGGATATGATGGCCATATCGCACGGGGACAAAGTTTGAGCACGACGCTGTAGGCGGAGTGCTCAATCATTCAAGTACGATATGGACAATCCACACGAGTCGAACAGCATATTTTTTCTACGACCCACTTAAGAAAAAACCTAGAAAATAAAAATTTCTATAAACTGCAATATAACTTCAAATTTAAAATTCAACAATTCAATTTCATGTTTCCACTAATTTTTTTGTGGTAAACGTACAGTTCTTGAATGTCCAATTTGTATAATGCTACGGTTTCCCTTTTTAAATATACGATGCTGTTATAAGTAGATGTTGCCAGTCGGACTCCCTCATGAAGGGTACCGTACCATTATATATAATAATGAATAATCTGCTAAATATTTCAAACGTCTACCTGTTGTCGTTATTAATATCAAGCAGAATAATTATTTAAAAATAAAATTAACAATAAAAAAAATCTTCCTCACGGGGAATCGAACCCGGGTCTACCGCGTGAGATTCTGGTATGCTTACTACTCGACCAACAAAGAATATGCAAATCATTTATCTATAACGTCAAATGTATTACATAATTTTTGCTTAAAAGGAACTAAAGTTCCTACCGTGTGTTCCGCGACACGTTCTACCTTTTTTTTATATTTCGGAGGGGGTTAACCTGAAATGACTAAATGATTCAAGTGATATGCTACATTTTTGAGGATGCGACAAACAACTGTTAAACATCTATAATTTACACCTACGATAATTTTCAATAGTTCAAATAATCTGATTTAATTTTTATAATGTAGGTATATGATGAATTGTTGCTTTTAGATTTGGTGAGATTTGAGATGAATATTTGTCACACAAATCTGATATTCTGTGCACATAGATTAAATAGTTCAGCTCACTAGTAACAATAAAATTGTCTATTTTGCAAATAAATAAACCAATATTTAAAAATAGTTTTCAGTCTAAGGATGCATGATTGCCTCAAATATTAACAGTGTATTAATGTCACCTCCTAAAAATCGCTTAATATACTTACGGGTATTTTAATATCAACGTCTGACAATTCATTATCTACAGGTTCTAATTCACTGACTTCCAATGGGCAGGTGACCGAGTCATGAGCGCTTGTGCAAGATTCTGTAAAATAAATAGTAGTTACAATCCAATAATTCATTTGAATTATACATAACTATTTTCCCTTTCAACTAAATATATTATTAATATTAAGCAAACATTTCTGGCTATCACCAGAGGCGTACGACAGGGGCAAGTGACAGGTTAATCGTTCCCAAATTCTACGACTCTGGCGGAATAGAAATTTTAGCATAATATTTCGAGTACTTACTCTTTTTTCATAACGATAAAGTGAATAATTCTCGAGATATTTTAAGTTAAACATGAAGCTGCTCAATTTTGATGTGTAATAACTATGTCGATGTTTTGGATCAGTAAATTGCATTTAACACGCAAATGAAACTTCAATCCCTGTTAAAAATGAGGAACACAACACACACAAACTGGTACAACTATTATAATCCAAAATAGTGTTTTTGTAGCTGTGTAAATTGATCTTTTAAAAATTGTCAATGCTAAACCAGCTGTTATGGTATAATTTCTAGGGCAGTGATGCCAGCTCAACAAAAATGTTAGTATATGTAATGATGAAATTAAATTTTGTAAAGCAATAAAACAAATTGGAAAAAAGAAAAATCTATTAGGTATATCATTTATACACAAACAGTAACTAGCTTAAATTTAGAAAAAGTGTGATATTGTAATAAATACAAAAGTAATACATTTTTACAGGTTCGAATATTTTTTTAAATAAAATTTGGTTGGTTAATTAGATGACTGATTTAAAAAAAGGTGAGACATAAACATAGCTTTATCTGATTATTTATACGAAAATCCCTTTAATACGGCAAGACAAGCAAAAGATACAGAAAACGAATGCTTCAGTAACAACAGAATCGAGAAAAATTGGAAAACCTGATTCAAACAATTGTGCATTTGAAGCCATAAAATTTCAAAAATAACTACAAAATTTCAATAGAAAAGTTTACAGTTTTGGATTTGGATACGAGATCCACGTAATTCAGAATTAAAACATTTCAAATAAATGAACTAACAAATACATCATAGACCATGGTAGCATGAAAGCCATGAAAGTTTACATTCAATAATTAATAACGTGTCATACCCCCATTATTATTGATAAGTTCTTGTAATCTTGTAGGCATTGAGTCAGTTAAATTTAATGTTAAATGTTCATCTTCTCTCAAGCTTTCCCAGGTTTCTTCTATTAGTGTCCATAAGTGCTCTTTGTTTCGTGGAATTGTATTTAAATTTTTTAATTTTTTTACCATAAGCCCCCAAACATTTTCTATTTTATTAAGGTTTGGACTTTTAGCGACCCATGGTAGCGTTTCAATGTTATTTTCAGCAATATAATTGCGTACGCTGCGAGCAGTGTGCACTGAGCAATTATCATGCTGAAAAATAAAATTATCATTGGGGAAGATTTCCCTAACCGATGGTAACATCACTCCATCTAAAATATCCAAATAATTCCTCGCATTTAATCTTCCTTCGATTCTCCAGCACATTCCTAAACCTCCTCTATATACATCCAAGCCCAAACATTTACAGAAAATCGTCCAGACTTATCATAGGAAGAAATATAATTTTCATTAAACCTACTTCGAGGAGGTCTATAAACTCTAATATGGCCGTCATTATGTGATTGGAATACTTTTTCATCGGAAAAAATTACCCTGCCCCCAAAATTTAATGTATCGTTTAAAACATAATTTAAGGCAAATATCACAATTCTTTAAATTAGTTTTTCTAATTCTTCTTAATGCGGTTGTTATTGAACCATTGAAGTTTACTGCAACTTTTGCGTGTCTTGCAGTATGGAATGGATTTTCCATCAAATAATCAGTTAATGCTTCGTCTTGCTCCGCTGTAGTTATAAATGGTCTTCTAGTTCCTCTTTTTCTGCTAACAGTTTGATCGTTATCCCACCTTTTTTTAATGTTTTGAATCGTGGTTCTACTTCTATTTAACTCTTGTGTAAGTCGTCTAATGGACCAACCATCCTCCAAATTTGACACATGTGTGTTTGTCATTTTGATTAGTTAAGTTTGGTTTACATAGGGAAAAAAAGTGTACCAGTTTTATATGACGCGGAGTGTACCTAAAAACCTTTTATAACAAATGTTCTATGTCACCCCTGTTTACTTCAATAAGCTTATTAATTTTTTGGCTAAATCATCTCCTAACCTTGAGAAATATTGTTACGCGAGCTCTGCTGCATTAATGTGCTCAATTAGTGCCCCCAGTGAAATTCCCATATGATACGACTATGGCTCCTCCGCCTTATTTTCAAGAATGAACTGAAAAACGTAACATCTAGAAAAACCCAGCGCATCTACCAAAACTTCGAGTTCGAGAGGTCTAGAACAAGTCGTGCGAGTATAAATAGGCGACGACCATCGCAGCGGAGTCAGTTAGTCAATTAGTGTTGATACTGAAAGAAAGCAATCGCGCCTCGATAAAGTGACTCTCATATAAATTATTGTTAGTGTGTGTTTAGTGTATTATATAAATTATTAAATAAGGACTGTATTTCAATATAAATCTGTAAATATAAATTAATTGTAAATATAAATTAGAATGAACGTTACATTGGTGTCAGAAGTGGGATTAAAAAATAAATATACAGGAAGATGGCGAAGAAACTTTGTGAATTAAAAGTTTCAGAGCTTCGAAGAGAGTTGGAGGATTACGAATTGGACACAAGTGGGGCCAAGTCAGCGTTATTGGAACGACTGAAGAATGCTATGATTAACAATGGATTGGACCCGGAAACGTTTGAATTCACCGACGAAGCGTCCGCCTCTATAGCCTCGACGATAGAAAAAAAATGTCTTCGATGGAAAACAAAATGTCTGATATAAAAAACGAAATTTCATCCATGGAAAATAAAATTTCGACGGATATGGAAAACAAAATGTAGGATATAAAAAATGAAATTTCATCCATGGAAAGTAAAATTTCGACGGATATAAAAAACGAAATTTCATCCATGGAAAGTAAACTTTCGGCGGATATGGAAAATAAAATATCGGACATGGAAAATAAAATTTCGACGGATATAAAAAATGAAATTTCTGCTGTGGAAGAAAAGATTAAAAGAATGGAGCAAGAAATGAAACAAAAAATCGAAGAAATCGAAAAGAAGACTAGTAATAACCTGGATATTACAACTAGGCAAGCCCCGAACAACGACGAACTGGCAGAGAAAGTAGAGTTGAAACCGAAAAGGGAAAACGATAAGAACAGCCGAGTGAAACTACCAACATTCGATGGTAAAACGTCATGGCCGAACTATCTTAAGCAAACAACTGGAGTAAGAAAGAAAAAGCGTTGAATTTAACTCTTGCCCTCAGAGGAGACGCCATGGATATCCTCCAGACCATTCCAGTGGAAGAGACCGAAGATTTTGAACAGCTCAAAAAGCGATTGAACATGAGATATGGCCTGGAACACTTGGAGCATCTGTACCAGTCGCAGCTGAAAAACCGCAAACAAAAACGCGACGAAACTCTGCAGGAATTCGAAGCAGACATTGCGAGGTTGGTGCGGTTTGCCTATCCATCGGCACCGAATAATGTCATGGAATGTTTAGGGGTACAGACATTCATCGACGGAGTTCGTGACCATGAAATGCCAAGAACTTTACGCTTGGCTCGGCACAAGACACTGGTCGACGTACTCTCTGTAGCCTTGGAGTACGAAGCAGCTACACAGGCTTCCGGAGTATACGGCAAGGTGAGGGCTGTAGCAGACGAAGAAGTGGAGAACAAGCTTGACCAGCTTGTCAGCATGATGAAAAGCATCTCAAATGGAAAATCGAAAGCTGTGAGATGCTGGAATCGTGGAGAAATGGGACATGTACGCAGTTCGTGCAAGCGACCGAGAACTGCTACAAACAGAAGACCATGCCCAGCAGAGTGCTCTCACTGCACCAAAACAGAAGCTAAGGAAGTTGCCATTCGAAGAACCACGGTGACCAGCGACGAATGGACACCGGAAAAGTTGGAAGAGGAACAAGAGAACGATCCCGACTTGAAGAAAATCCGACATTGGAAAAAGGAAAACTGTCGACCTACTTGGCAGTAGATTTCAAGGTACTCGCCAACGATGAAATCGTATTGGGCCCAGTGGGACTCGCTGGTTCTGGAAAACGGTTTGCTACAGCGAGTAATCGAGAACGATGAAGGTTCCGAAAGTAGAAGACAGTTGGTGATTCCAAGGACAAGGGTAGCAGCAGTACTTCGGAAATTACACGACAGTCCGTCAGGAGGACATCTAGGTGTGAAGAAGACCCTCCAGAAAGTGCGAGAACGGTTTTATTGGATGCACAGTTCCGAAGATGTGAAGGACTGGTGTAAGAAGTGCACTACCTGTGCTACGACCAATGGACCACAAGGAACATTGCCGGACCGTTTCCACCGACAGCAAATGGCAGCAGGTACATTTTGGTGGTGATGGATTATTTCACAAAATGGGTAGAAGCGTATGCCATTCCAAACCAAGAAGCCGCAACTGTTGCCGACGTGCTTTTGAATGAGTTCATTTGCCGATATGGAGTGCCCCTGGAAATACACAGCGACCAGGGCAGAAACTTCGAAAGCCAGCTGTTCCAGGAAGTTTGTGAAAAGCTCGGCATGAAGAAAACGAGAACTACGGCTTTGCATCCACAGTCGGACGGAATGGTAGAGCGAATGAACAGAACTCTTGGCAAATACCTGTCTAAAGTAGTATCTAACCATCAGCGAGATTGGGACCAATATCTCTCGCTATTTGCGATGGCCTACAGATCCGCCATCAATGAGTCTACCGGCCAAACACCAGCGAAAGTTCTGTTCGGACGCGAAATGAGATTACCCTGCGACCTTGAATTTGGATGCCGACCCGGAGAAGACATAGCTGGTGGAGATTACGTGACCCAGCTGAGAAAAAGAATGGACGACGTACACGAGCTGGTTCGATCGAATCTCCAGATCGCTAGCGATAGGATGAAGGAAAGGTACAATACGCAAGCTACAGAAGGAGGTTTCCACGAAGGAGACAAAGTCTGGCTGCATAACCCAAGAAGACAAAAGGGTTTTTCTCCCAAGTTGCAGAAAGCTTGGGACGGTCCGTACCTCGTGAAGAAACGAATCAACGATGTCATATATCGTATCAGCAAGATCCCAAACGGAAAGCCAAAGGTGGTACACAGTAACCGATTAGCGCCATTCGAGGGTGACCACGATGAGGAAGTAAACCAGCTTCAGGAAGTAGCCGATCCTGCTTTTGTAGAGTTCATGGGTGCTTATGGTGGTACCGGAAAAGCAAGATTCGGCGTCACCACTGAGAGACGACAAGACATGCTTACCGTTCCAGAGGAATACTCACTGGCCATAAACATCCCTGCCAGCGTAACCGATGCACGCGGACTGGCATCTCTGTTCATAAAGAAGAGTGGCGCCCGACGTTTGCAAGACCAGTTACCAGTACCAGTTAAAGCTCTGAAGCTGCAAGATGGCTCCCGCTACAATTTCCACCTAGTGACGAGAAACACCTTCGACGAAAGACCAACGTACGAGGATGTCTGGGAAGCATTACGAAGCTTGAGGGAGCATGTGCTTGAATTGGACGTGCATAGGCTAGCCATGCCCAAGATTGAATGTAGGCATTTAGATTGGCGAATAATCCGTAACATGGTAGAAGTAATCTTCCGAGACACCGAAGTGCAGGTACTAGTCTGCGGCCAAGTACGAGAGACACAGCCAACAGAGAAGACGGTCGCATGTTACTTCCATACAACTGGAAAATGTAACAAGGGAACCAGTTGCCGATACAGTCATCTCGTTTCAGTTTCCTAGTTAGTTCCAGGAGGAACTGTCTCTTAAGGAGGGGGCAATGTTACGCGAGCTGCTGCATTAATGTGCTCAATTAGTGCCCCCAGTGAAATTCCCATATGATACGACTATAGCTCCTCCGCCTTATTTTCAAGAATGATCTGGAAAACATAACATCTAGAAAAACCCAGCGCATCCACCAAAACTTCGAGTTCGAGAGGTCTAGAACAAGTCGTGCGAGTATAAATAGGCGACGACCATCGCAGCGGAGTCAGTTAGTCAATTAGTGTTGATACTGAAAGAAAGCAATCGCGCCTCGATAAAGTGACTCTCATATAAATTATAGTTAGTGTGTGTTTAGTGTATTATATAAATTATTAAATAAGGACTGTATTTCAATATAAATCTGTAAATATAAATTAATTGTAAATATAAATTAGAATAAACGTTACAATATGATAGGTTGATTGGTAATAGAATTGGGCAAAATTGGGCAGCTTCATGCTTAACTTAAAATATCTCGAGAAATATTGACTTTATCGTTATGAAAAGAGTGTACTTTATTTACGTTAAATTATTGGAGAATCGAAAAATTGGGCTGAAATTTCTATTCCGCCAGTGGCGTAGAGTTTGGGAACGATTAATCTGTCACTTGCCCCTGTCGTACGCTTCTGGTAATAGCCAGAAACGTTTGTTCAATATAATTTAGTAGGGAGTACAGTGTCTACACTTCCTGTCAAATATAAAATGAATACGTAAAACAGTTTTAAATTACTATGAGCACAACTAGTTTTTAAATTTTGAAACAAAACATCCTGTAACTAAGTAAGCACTTATATTTTATTCAGGTATTTTGGGTTAGTAATTAATCACCCTGTATATGTTATTGTATAATTAATAGAATCTTACCCGAAACCTCTTCCTCTTCAGCTATAGCCATTGATCTCTGTTGATGTAATTTTCGCGTCAATTCTGCTATAACAGAATGTAACTCAGTTAATTGTTCTTCATAACGCTGTGCTTGTTCATCCAATTGTCGTTGCAGTCTTTCCTGAAAATGGAAGACCCAAATGAATTTCCCTCTTATCTTAATATTCAACTTTCTGCTATTATAATTGTACCATGATATAGCAGGAAAAGGCAGAATAAAATTGACACAAGATCAAGATGAAATCCTTTCTCAAGAACAACCTTAAAACTCACAGGAAAAATGACTAGGGTTTATGTTTGCATCGCACAACAAAGTATTTGAGATATTTTTCTTTTCGCAATTCCAAGTAAATACATAACGAAATCAAAAAACAGGGATGATATTTCAGAATTTATGATATAATTTCACGCGAGGACGGACTTTCAGTACGATGTGTTGTTCCAATTGCAATGACAATTGTGTTATACACTATAATCTTCCTAATGCTTATTAAGACAAAACAAGCCTTTTTTTATTAAAAATAACTACACATTATTAACGAATTTAAATCAAGAATAAAAAACCATTGGGAAAAATTCGTCGCATTGGAAATTAAACTTACGACCTTTCTATCAAAAATATACAATGATGTTTGACTTTTTTATTTTTTAGGCTGATATGATACTTTTAGGTTTCAGAATTATTACATATAAACTGCTCCAAAAAATTAACGCACCACTAACAAATTTGTAATTATTTTATTTACAAAATTTAATTAAAAATAAAACATTATATTTCTATAGACCTTATTAAATTGTTAACAAAAGAATCATTTTCTAAAAATGTAACCCTAAAATTTAGCATAGCAAAACTAACACAAAAGAAAAAAGAACCAAAAACGGAAATTTTAATTCTTTAAAGAAAGATTTTTTAGAGTCTTAATATCGGGTATTTCCACCTCTGCTTCTAATCGTTGCCTGGTATCGGCGATTCATGCTTAAAATAAGATTTCGAATACTGTTTTGATCCAGTTCATTCCATATTTCAACCAGAAGTCGCCCCACATCTTCCAAGTTGTTAGGCTGGTTGGGATGAGCTCGTAATTGCCTTCCGAGTATATCCCAAAGATGCTCTATCGGATTAAGGTCGGGACTTCGGGCAGGCCAAATCATAGTTTCAATGCCAACTTCCAATAAATAATCTCTTACTATTCGGGCTGTGTGAGGTCGAGCATTATCTTGCATTAATAAAAAAATTTCACCGATATGAGGGGCAAACGGCTCAACGTGTTCCTCAAGAATATCCAATATGTAACGTTCAGCATTAAGATTTCCATTATTTAGCACCACCAAGTCCGTTCGACCCGTTAACGAAATTCCACCCCATACCATAACCGAGCCTCCGCCGAATAAGGTGGTATTCGCTATATTGCATTGTGCATATCGTTCTGTTGGCCTTCTAAAAACACGAACATGTCTATCGCAAGTATGCAGACAAAATCTGGACTCATCTGTCCAAAGAACTCTTTCCCAGTCAGCTTCCCCCCAGTTGACATGCTCTCTGGCAAAGTATAACCGGGCTCTACGATGATCTACGGTTAGTGCTGGCCCTCGAGCGGCAATGCGAGGTCTCAAATTATCTTGTCGAAGACGTTGTCGGACGGTTTCCAAGCTTACTCGAATCCCATGTACGTTTTGAAGCTGAGATTGTAACATTCTTGTTGTTACGAATCGTTGTCTTAAAGCGGAAAGCCTTAAAAAACGATCTTGGCCGGGGGTCGTGATACGATGTCTGCCTTGGCCAGCTCTTCTAATGTGCTCACCAGTCTCCCTGTATCGTTCTACCATACGCGATATTGTTGTATGGGACACATTAAATCTCTCACCTATACGGCGATAACTCCAACCTTCTTCGTGAAATACAATGACTTGTGCACATTCATTAGGCGTCAAATTTCTGGCTTCACGTTGCATGTTAACAATTTAACCAGAAGAATATCACAAGACTTAAAAATTCAAATGTAGCAGCTAAAAATCAAACGACTAATGGCCTATTTATCTTACAAGCAATTATAGGAATTCAGAAAAAAACTCAATAACACAACAAACACAGTGAAGATAATTTTAGTATGTCGTTAAAATAAATAATATTTAATGCTTTTCCAAAATTTTATGAAATATTTTACAGTTTGTTCAAAATGGGAAAAAAATTCAGAAAATATTAAGTGGTGCGTTAATTTCTTGGAGCAGTGTATATCACTAAATGAGAACATTGTGATAATAATGATAGACACAGTTAATGTTTGAAGAATTAATTTAAATTTGGAAAAGAAATGGGTAGGGTATTATATAGGAACTTAGTACATAGATAGGTGGGTTTGACAAACATATGCAAGTATGAATGATAACCTTTGCAATTAGATGTATAAAAAAGAATATATTAACATTTTCAAGGACGTTAAGTTGCGTAATCATTTTAACTCCAGAATTATTGAGGAAAGTTTAAAATACCAGGGAGATAATCATGCTGAAATATACGATCTATTAAAGCCAGTGCAGTGAACTGTCCTGAGAATAAGTCGGTCAAGTGAAACATTGTATTAAAGTTGATAGAACAGAGCGCCTATAATGAACGAAAAACGGAGGTCGGGTGTATCAAAAATTTTTATCTCTTATTCATGTTTTACAATGTATCTAGACTAAGAAGAAAAATATTGTGATCAGGCCACCCAGTAATCGGTCACATAACAATATGTAATAGAATGCAAATGAAGCATACGCAGTGAACCAAACGGTCCATATAGTCTTAGATTAGGGTTAGGGTTTATTTATGATTTGTGCTAAACGTTTATTATAATAATTAATAGTATAATAGTAAAATAGTAAAATACAAAGTAATTGTGCACTAAGATTTATACACACATATATTCTTGTGAAAAATTATAACAAATTATTGCAGGGAACATTACTTCAACTATAATATATACAAATTCTTCATCAGAAAAATCTGAAGAATCGTCTTGTCCTGAGTTAATAATTAACGGTTAGATCTCTGTACTTTCGTCGATTAAGTCGTCAAGATCTCACATTTTCCCCTCCTCGGCTATAACATGTTTTATGGCGCTTTGCCAGTTTTCGGCAGTCTCATTCGCCAATGAATCCATCTAAAGTTGCCGTACTTTTTAAAGTTTAAGTTTTGTTGTCCCTGGCGACATAACCTTTGACTTGTGCCCATATATAAGCTCTATTGGATTCAGCTCACAATGGTAAGGGCATAAGCTATGTACAATAATACTCAAGATAATACCTTTTGCCATCTCATCGATTACAATTTTATCAAACTTTGCCTCACGCTGTCTAATAATTTGCAAAAGTTCTTTTTTCGCCATAATCTGAAGTATGGAGTGTATGGAGTAATACTTCCGACTACATTGGATCATTGATTAAAGAATAGGATTGGATGTATAACATTCTTTTATCTTGGTCTGGTATCATAATTAACCAGAGCTACTTCCATATCTCAAAAACCGTATACAGGGCGAGCCCGAACTAACTCGAATAAATCGTTTCCACAATATAAGCTACTTTCCTATACTTTCAATTTGATTAAGTATTTCCTATACCAAAACTGAATAGTTTTCGTGATATTTCAATTTCATAATTGAAAAATCCAATAATAAATTTTATTACCTAGTCATTGAGATATTTTTATTTTTCTATGCAAAATAATGATTTAATTGTTAGTTGGCTATGATATATTTGTCAAAAACTGATCAGTATTTGTCAATGACATGACGTGACAGTGGGACAATAATTGTTTTTGTCCACGACCACCTAATAATAAGTCAATATTTTACCTCCTAGCTAAAGATATATGGTACCCATATATCAACTGTCGTGAATTATGGTTCATAATACACCGTAGTGTATTATGGTTCATAATTCACGACTAGAGATGGGGGTACAATATGAAATAAACTATTAAATCTGTGTATTTTGTTCAGAAAATTTGTTTCTGACATATATCGTATCTATAAAATATCATAAATGGCTCGTTTAATAATATACTATTATGTCATACTAGTTCATTATTGTATTCTTATTGCTTAGTTACCAACTATCGAATGTCGTACTTTATGCCTGTGCAGGCATAAAGTTCACTTTATGTCCCGCTCGGGCATAAAGAGAAATCATTTTTTGTTGAACTTATTTAATAACCATGTCGTGAGCTTCTTTAGACTTTTTTGGCAACAGATTTACAGTTGCTTTCTTTGCTTTTTCAATAATTTCGTCAGGAATTCCAAAATTTTCGTTCATTTTGACTTCTAACTTTGACACATATAAAATTTATTGTGATATTATGACATTTACGTTTGTCAACATTCACCTATTAATTCAAACCGGATTTTTTAAAACACTGATTTGTATTGAGATTGGATTGCAATAACGAACTATAAGTCTGTACAGAAAGTACGAGGAGTAATAAACCCTAATTAAGTATCTTCTGTATGTTCCTTGTGGTATATTATTCATTCTTTTTTTAATTTTTTGGGAAATTAAACCACAATATTTTTAAATTCTTTACTTCAACGTTTCGGTAGCGTTCCAGCTACCGTTGTCAAGAAAAAATACGTAGAAATTAAGTAATTTTGTATCCCTAACTGACACAACAGAAAAAATTTGACAACTAGACAATCAAAAATTATTTTGAAGTTTAAGACTGCAAAACTTTGTTATCAAATTTTTATTAAGGTCCATTCATAGTAGATCATATCTGTGGCAAAATGTGAAATGAAATATTTCATTTTTTGACATTCCAACGATATGATAGTCTAATTAAGTATGCAAAACCTTCACAGGGAGCACCATGAAATTTTTGATAAATCTCTTACTTTAAATTACATTTCTTCCGTAAATCTAAAAACCAGGTAGATCGACCCCGTATTTGTTTCAGTTGTAGCAAAGTTTAGGGTTTCTTCATTGTTAAAGGATTAGCAGATAAGCAATAACGCAATGCAGTGGTGTGTATTTTGGGGAAAAATACGTTTTAAATTATAATATAATAAAAAATGAAAAGAAATAATTATTGGAATACATTTATTACTTACATTTTATTCTATATCCGACTCGGAAGAGGAAGAATCGTTGTTGACATTAATAATAATAGGGTCGATTAAATCATCACAAATATTGTCAATTTTCAACATATTTGCCTCTACTTTGATAACATGCTCGATACAGTTTGTACGATTTTCCTTACTAACATGACTTACAGCACTCTCAAACAATTTCACATCGTTTATTTTAAAAGTAGTATTTTTTTTCCAACTTCCCCCTTTACCTGAGCCCATATTAATTCTATGGGATTAAGTTCACAATGATGAGGGGGAAGTCGAAGAACTGATATACCACGAGAAGAAGCCATTTCTTCTACAATGTAGGTTTTGTATTTATTCTTGTTCATTTTTGCAATTCTGTAAAGTTCTTTCCTTAGTGGATCTTTTGGAAACTTAATATTTTTCGAAATAAGCCACTCCAAAAGCTCTGCTTTACGCCAACGACTTCACAGAAAGAAAAAGTAGCCACTATACAATCAAAAAATGGATTGAATCAATCATTCTGATCCATAAAACTCAGCCGATACGCAATGTGATTAAGACAATCACTTGCATGTAATTGACTAATCACCAAGTATTAATACAATCACACAAGTTATTGATTCGTTGCATGTATGAAGATCGATATTGATGTCCACAGATCAGTAAACAATCATTGTAGACATCAATCCAATCATTTTGTTTATTAACTTGAAGAACAAACTTGATCCCCTCTGTCCAGTAAATAATCATCATCAACATTAATTCAATCATATTGTTTATTAATTTGGAGAGCAGACCGCACACTGTATGTTGAAATTATAGGCCTTTTGTGTTTGATAAACATTTAAATGACGACCATTACCTATGATCCTTAGGATATAAATTGCATATATTATTATCAGATGGAAAGGGGTAGATTTCCGTGGTTCGACATTACTGTGTTAAATTTTTACCCATGAGGTCGAATTCAAGATTCAGTATTTCAGGCCTGCAAATAGAGCAGATCTCATTCAGTAAATACAAAACGCAATTGACTTCAGTATTCCCAGATATGAAATAGAAGCTGCTGTCTTTTATACGATCGAAAAAGATGGAAAGCATTGCGAGCAGTATTTCTAGATAACTTTAAAAGGTCATAGGTTAATGTAGTTTATTTTTGCTATTCTGTTGCGTAATCAATTGTTGGTTATTATTACAATGATAGTGAGTGTGTCAAAACCCTATTTTTATGAGGTTTGTTCATAGAGCAATCACAAACAGTTGAAAATTGGTCGACCCACGCGCAGTGAATAAAAACCGTTCGCAAAGAGACTTTGCGCTAGAGTCCTTCAGTTCACAACCGATTGTTATCGTTCTATGAACAAGCCTACGTATACCTATTTTTTCTCGTATCTTTGCCCAGGAAATAGAGATTGATTAACGGTTTTTATCATTTTCTTAAAATTCCATCCTATTTCAACTAAATGCTTAAAAAATTCAATTAGTGCATTTGAAGATTCCCGGAGAAAAGTTGAAAACAAAACAATTGTTCAATCACCGCGACCTGAAGACCGTTTAAAGCACTGGTTTAAAACGATGATATACTTTTTTATCAGTCATGTCCCTTTCAATTGATACTAATTTTGTCAAAATCAATTAAGCTGATCAAAAGTTATAACAGTTTTATTCAGTCAGCTTTTCCGCTCACCACTACTAGTTATTTTACAAGATAGAGGAAAAAGTAATGGAACAGACTCTCGACAATCTAATGATTACGAATATTTAAATTTTGTGGTAGGTACTGTAACGGAAAATTTATTATAAAAAAATGATGTTTTGTGATATTATTTCTAATTACGCTCTCTAGCGGCGGAATAGGAAACTTGAGAATCATTTCCAGCAGTTTCTCGTAGGCGAGCTTGTACTACAGACTTTTTTTTCTTTCAATATATACTAACTTTAAAATATGTGCCACAAGAGGCGACACACAAGTTAAACATATCGCTTCCTATTCATCATGTTTCTTAACGCGTTCTATAAATTATTTCAGACGTATTGCAACTGTTGAAGAAGTTTGTTTAAAATTATGGAAATATATACATACACCAGGCTAGAACTTCCGAAAACGGTCCTGTGATAAAGAAAACCTCATTTAAATGAAACTTTTCGGTAGGTATTTTTAGGTAATTCCACGAATTATAGTGAGATAAATTTAACAATGTAATATTGATAGTATATTACATTACTTTTGCACGAGTAATGTACAATTAAAGTTAACATGATTGATTTCAAAAAGTAACCATAACTATCATTAGTAACAAAAATGCAAGTAGTTATAAGTAGGTTATTATAATTATTAATTGGTTGGATAATTATAGAAATTGAAAGTGAAATTATTATTGCTGCATTTTATATATGATAATACCTTTCAAGACGATTACATTTTCCGACTATTATAAATATAATGCTTTGGATAAGTTGTTACAACATCGGACTTCTAACGAAGGGTACGCGGGTTCGATCCTCGACCGCGTACAATACGCTATACGCATTTGACATATACATAGATTTGCGGGGTAAATAGACTAGCATTTCAACATTCAATTTGACAGCCTTTTTATCCGTACACGTACGGATAAGTTTTTTTTCCGTACGCGTATGAATAAAGGCCACTTTCCATAGAACTAGACAGTGAGATATATGTCACTTTCCTATGTGATCGTAGGAAAAATATTTATTTTCACCAACCGATGTGTAAAAATTTAATCAAATAAACCTACTATTTAGGAGAGGTCGAATCATCCAAGACCACATATTCACGTGAAACAGATAATCAAAAGCTTCTCACTACAAGAAAAGTAGGTAAGTAAGGTATGTAAAAGGCTTCTGATGAAATTCCAAGGGATAAAATATGGAAAATACCAGAAGGAAGAGGAGTCAACTACAAAATAATAAACATCATCAAAAACAACTCTCCTTGTCTCGACCTGGAAAACACTAGTTTCCGGTCTTGTAGCGTAAATTACTATTTCAAAATCGGCGATCCGGGATTGGGCTCTTAGAACTCTCGGACGGAGGACATATTATACCTTGTACTGCTGTACTACAAGTTATGTTGTCCCTTCTAATTGCAAACCAGAATGGTTGGTGTTAAATATCTTGTAAATATACCAACCCCGTAATTCAATATCTGCCGATGCATATAGCCCTGAAAGTAGATGTTTCTTCTTAGTTGAACGGTCACTGATTTGGAAGATATTTTTCAAAACTTTATAAAGCGTTAGAATTATTATAATTATTCTTTGATATCTATCGGTATCACGCTTTATTAAATACGACAATATTACAGCAAACTGTAAATAATACTTTATCTACAACTGTCATGTAACGAATACGATTTGACACTATTTTCATTGTCATAATGACGTATATTACCGCACTAGTGCGAGATTGGCAGACAACTTATGACCCATTCAAATTGTTTTAATGTTTCACTCACAAAAGAGAAGAAAATTGAATCAAAATATTATAAATTATATTAACCTAGTAAAATACCAATATAAACAATATACAGCATAAAAGTCAAATATACCTGAGATATTTATAATAAACAAACTCTAAATTTTTCAGTTTTATAATGAAAACCAGTGTTATAATGGGTATCATTATGAAACTGAAAATTGGCATTTAATTAACAAATTATAGTAGAGGAGTAGAAAAAAATATTAATACCAGAATTAAATATTTATGTTATATTATGTAACTTAGCGTACATATAATTAACTTATTCATTTTATATATTCACAGTGCACCCTTTATAATTATATAAATTAATTACGATCATAAGCCTGCAGGTGTTTTTCTCGTGATTTCTCTGGCACAAGATTTGAATTAACATTGGAAGTTGCATTTTCAATATCCGAAGGGAGATTGTCTTCGCTTGAACTCATTTTTATTTTTGTTCATTCAACTCTGACAATTTGATGACGTAACTAATTTATTTTTTGCGCGATCGATCTTTTTTGTTTATTTACAGCATCGGTTTTCAGGTCGGTAGGTTGTGTTTACTGGTTTCTAAGTCTAACACGTCTGTAAGTGATTCACTTACCGTTCAGACGTCGGTAAGTAAATTACTTACCGACGTCTTAGCCCTACATACATTTAAGTGGTCCCAAATAATATATTATTTGATTCATTACACAAAAGGAACAAAAAAAAATAAGAAGATTGATATTTTTTAATGAACAGAATCGAACAGAACAATATAAAAAGTAATAAATAGCATGAAAACAATTTCACCAAAATGCAAATTATATTTTAAACTGATCGAGAAGTATAAATGTCACTTCTGACATTTCGTTCATTTCGAAGAAATTTAAATTATTTTAATCGAAATTCGAATATTTCAATATGATCGCGCAAAAAATGGTATAAGCATTTCGAACGTTAAGGGTAATACCGGTCTCCAGCAAAATTGGAGGCTTCGCTACGCTCAGCCTCCAAACATTGCTGTAAACAACCCTTACTGTTCTTGATACTTAATATACTATTATGAATACTATTTGGCAAAAAAAGTTTCCTAGCATTTGACAGTTTTGTTCAGGAATCCCTATGTTGCATCTTATAAATAACAAGGTGTATACCTAAGCAGTTGAGATTGTTCTTTATTTTAAGGTTTAGTGTTTGTCAAAATAGGTCCTAAAGGATTGGTAGATTTGAAAATAGTTTGAAGATGGGATGGATTATCAATTTTTTATTATTTCTGATAAACCTCCTCAGTATTGTTGTTTTTAAAAATGTTGTCAGTTGAATTATTATTACTAAACAACCAAAAGAATAATAAGAATAAGGAATACACCAGAAGGAACATACAGAATATATACTGGGTAGTTTTCGAATTACACAAAATTGAATAGATGAGGCTTTTACTTGATGTAGATCCATAGTAAATTATGAAATCAAACAATTTTATTTTGTTAAATCTACATTATATTTAACCTTAAAGTTGTGACGCGTTTCGCTAACACAGTAGCTTTTTCAAACGAATTGAGGTATAATGAGAAATTTTCAATTTATACAGTGCCTTAATACTAAATTATAAGGATATTTAACAATAAAATTATAATCTATTTACAAGGAAATGAAATGAATTTGTCTAAATATGGGATTAACTAAAGTATTTGACAAGTTTACCTGGAAACTTATTCACAACAATCCTACAGGAACCTTTCTAGGTAAAAAGGTGTAATAAGGGAGAATTGTTAATATCAAGTTGGTCGTTAAGAAGATTAGGTATCTGAATCTCGATCTGAATATTAGTTTATATACTAGATACTTAATATACTATTATTTCCACAGCTAGTCTCATAAATGGGCTCTTTTGTGTGAAGTTTCAACGTTTGAAGTTGTCTCATTTGATAGATGAATAGATATATTTATTTATTTCGAAATACTTTGAATGAAGCACATACGATATTGATGGAATATTTTTCATTCTATTTTGAGTATTCTCGATTCTGGTTACGCCAATGTACCTTTGTAGGTCGGACGGTTGTATTCTCTAGGTCAAACCAAATGGAAAATCGATTTATTATAAAAGAGACTCTTCCCTTTATCAACATTTAAAATCTAATTAATAAGGAAACGGATTGGAAAACTCAAAGACCACGAAAAGGTGAATTACCATATTAAATTTCACGTCGTAGACTTATAGTTTATCCAAAATAAATGTTAATTCTACAAAAAATACGAGTTTCAATGAAGAAACTGACCTTTTCAAAATACCATTTGAATTTCTCGCCAAAACCTAACCTAACCCAGAATGGCCACTTCAAACTTTTGAAATCTAGCAGGTTACAAGTTTATTTCGATACATTTAAAAATATGTGGCTAAACCTAGTAAGGAGAGACAGCCAGACAGACCTCCCAGCACATACAAATTATTTATTGGCAGATTTGTTGTGCTTTTGGTAATCCAAAACCGAGATTCCTAATAGTTTACAACGGGGAAAAATCACATAAGCGATGAAAAACCAAAAGTCAAATGATGTTTACAATATCGTGACATAACACGCTTGTGATCGGTGCTACAGCTATAGCGGATTGTTATTTTTTTAAATATTTTCACCAAATGGATATAATCGCTAAGGACACATTACGACAAGACTATATATACAGCGTTGCTGAAAAGTCTGGCACTTTGAAACGGATAAAGGGAAAGTTATGAAATCCTAGGACGATGAATGAGACTCTATTCTGCATATTTTAGAGCAAATTTCAAACGTTTTTGACGTCAGCGTTTAGCGTACGGCCGCCATCTTGAATTTTTTAAAATGATAACCTAGGTCGTGTGACCCATCACAAAAAAGCTTATTTTTTTCTCTTTCCAAAAATAATCCCAATGTATAACTTGACTCGGATATTATGATAGGAATTTAACAAAAATATTAAAATTATAATTTTAATCAAAACTACGTGTTACCTACAGAAATTTATAAACTAAACAATTATTTAAGTTGCAAATACTTCATAACAATAAGTGCTCAAAATGCTGGCGATTTGTTTGTTGACAATGATACACTCTCTCTTCGAAGCTACGAATAGAATCGTTGATCATCTGTGCCTTGTGGAGTAATTCCCTGCATTTCGAGACGTATGCGATCCTTCAAATCGTTCAAATTAGTTGGTATGTTTACTTAAACGCGGTCTTTCAGGTAGCCCCAGAGAAAAAATCGAGTGGTGTCAAGTCGGGTGATCTTGCCGGCCACTCAATTGCACCTCTTCGACCAATCCATCTCTAAGGGAAAATTGTATTTAAATATTGCCTAACATTTCTTTGATAATGTGGAGGAGCGAAAGTATACGTTCATATCAGGAAATAATCTATATATTTTAGGTATACTAATTTCATTTTGGAGTAAGTCAAGATATTCAGCACCGGTCAGCGTACCTTCAATAAAAAAGGACCGATCAAATGGTTTTTCACCAAATCCGCCCACACATTTACTTTTTGTGGGCGCTGTGTATGAACCTCCTCCATCCAGTGCGGATTACAATCTGACCAGTAACGACAGTTATATCTGTTAACAAGCAAAATGTGGCTTCATCACTGAATACCAAAAAATCTAAGAAATTGTTTTGCATCCTTATTTTCTGTAACTATTTTGAGCTTTATTAGGATGAAAGTTATTTTTATGCAGAATAGTTTGTATAGACTGTCTAGAAATACCGTGATTTCTTTCCAATATACTTGTAGATGTTTCAGGGTTTTCTTGAACATCTTATAGAACATTTAAGGTTTTACCTTCATTAGTTGCACTTTTCGATCTACCAGACCTAGGAATGTCTTTTACACTACCAGTTTCATTAAATTTATTGGGACCGGTAAGGTTCGCGACCCTTGGAATTTGGCAACGATTTTTTTTTAATACACACAACGAAAAACGTACGTTATATTAATAAAAAAAAACATCAACACAATGATTTTTCACATTAATTTTGCTCCGATGCTCGAAATCATTACCACAATGCTTTTAAATTCTTACTGAATGAACGAGGACGTAATATTAATGCTTAGCGGACATTGATTTCAATCAGCAACGCTTCATGTAAAAATATTGATATCAATGACTTAGACATGGATTAATGTCCTAGTACATCCATTCTATGCCTAGTAAACATCAATTGATTAATAAATTTTGAATCAATTGATAATTGGAAAACATTAAATAATTACTAAATGTACATTAATTAATAATCAGTTAGCATTATCATAATGGAAGAAGGCATGGATTAATGCCCTCTAGAACATTGATTCTATGCGTAGTAAACATCAACTGATTAATAAATTTTGAATCAATTGATAATTGAAAAACATTAACCAATCATCTAATATGCATTAATTAATAATCTGTCAGCATTATCATAATGGATAAATCAATAATAGTATTCCTGAAATATGGGATGGAAAAAAGTATCAATACGGAATGGATCAAACTAAAGATGGACTGTAAAAAAGAAAACCCTTTGATAATTTAGAATCCCCACATAATATTTATTTTAAGATAAAAATAAATACTTATACATTTTACTGACCGTCTAAAAAGCTACATAATACATGTATTTTAGGAAATGAAGAGGAGGGCTTCATTTTGAAAAAATAAACTTCTATGAATGCCCAAATCATAGCACATTCTGCTGGAAAATTGAGATTAAATATATAAAAAATTTTGAAACAAATATCGACTGCCTTATTAAGTTGAAAAATTTATATTTAATTCCATCAAAATATGTATATATTTTCTTTATTTTTGTTATGTCTTCACCAATTGCAAATATAAATGGTTGTATTGCTGTCTTTTTCGCCTTTAGAAGACTTATCCACTCTTCAACTTCTTGGGTGGTTCTTCCAATATATAAAAATTATTGTTGCAAATCTTGGATGGTGAATTTGGTGGTTTGGCGTTTTCCTGTAACATCTTTTTTTATAGTTTTGCCTGTGGGAACAAGATATCCATGCAATGCCCACAACACTGCTGCATGGCGTCCATCTGCAAATAAAATCAAGCGTATCATCTACTTATTATTCATTCCATATTTATAGTATCAGCTACCAACTGTCATTTGATTTGACGGATATTAGTTTTTCAGAGAACCGAAAATACAAAATTAAAATTAAGCTTGTTAAAGCTGATTATATACATCACTTACTTTCATTCACATCTTGGCCTAGTTTCTGCAATACACCTTTAATGGTTTTATCTTTAACGTTTCCATTAACTAGGAACTCCAATATTTTTCCATATTTTTGTTCCCATCCTGTCACCAAGCCGTCAGAATTTTCATAAGCACTGGAGAAATCCATGTCCATCTGGAAATGAAATGAAGAATGAGCTTCAAGTGGAAATGAGTTGGAAAAAATTAACATTTGTCTCACCAATCTAAATCCCGAGGGTTGACTATAGAAAGGCCATTTTTCTAAAATGTCTGTAGTAGACTCTAAGGATTTAATTTCTTCCAATCGGTGTTGGCTACAGGCTTTCCAATAATAGTAAAATTCATCTGAACTTAAATTGTCAAATTTGACTGACCTTATTTTTTCTTCCGCATCTACTTCTGGGACTAAAATATAATAATTAGCATAGTTGACTATTTATAGTACAGTTTTAAAAAGTTTAATTGAACGTTTCAATATACATATGTATACCTAATAGATATCAAAAGACTTAAGATTATCTTACCGAATTTTAGTAATTTTTGAGAGGACTTATTTTCATTTTTACCATCGATTGAGTTGTCTCTTGTCCTTGGGAAAGCCTGTTTGTAACTGTGGAATTTCTCCATTTATTGTACAATTTTCCTCTTTTCGATGTCCGATAAAACTCCTGCAACACATGCAAAAAAGTTACTTTATTAGGCATATTATACTTTTATATACATTTCAATTTAAAATTATCTTACCAATGATTCAGTGGGAAATCTATTAATTATTTCCTCTTCTAACCTATAGCTAGTTTTCATAGTCATTACTATTCACTTTTAAATCGATATATTGAAACTTGTATGAAGTTATTTGACAAACTAGAATTATAATTAAATTAACTCTGTATCCGAACCAACCTTTTCTAAACCCATATTTATATACGATATTTTTTTCAATAAATAATGAGAAGTTCACGAAATGCCTATTCGTGAAAATACGTATTTCACAATAAGACTAAGACATAAACACAATCATGATATGAAAAACCAGTTTTTAATTTTAAGAAAAGTACCTGCACATTACACAATAATGTGATTTATTTCGAAAAAAAATGCTTCTGCATGTATTTGCCATCTGTATAGTATTCAAACAATTTAGGTATAGGTATTGCTTACTAATATTATTGAACAATGCGTTACAGAATATCTACATATTACTGTAACGAAAACCTTTTGACAATGGATTTGAGCTAATTCGAAAAACAATAATACCTAATAATTTCCTAACTTACTTGTCTGTGGTACAAAATAGGTTCTCCTCACTGCACTGCACTCTCTGCACTTTTTTTGGTCTTTTCACTTGTAGGATAATAATATATACACTGCACTTTTTTGTGTAGGTACACACTTTTGTAATAATTGAGGGAATATAGGTAGGCTAAATATTAAAATGTATATAACAAGAGGACTAGGATTACTAGGAGGCAATGCCGTTATTGTCTCTTCCACATTAATTTGGCGGGAATTGAGCATATGTTAAGGTGGTGGGAGACAACAAGACGTAATATTAATGTATTTGGACATCAACTCAACGTATTTAACCATCAAGTTATGATTTTTTGTATTATTTAATAAGTTTGGGCATTATATCGATGCTAGGGGTACATTAATTGATGTTTATAGGCATTGGTGTAATGATTTGTTGTATTATTTAATAAGTTTGGGTATTATATTAATACTAGGGATACATTAATTTATGTCTATATGAATTATTGTAATGATTTTTGATTATTGACTTATAAATTTCAGAGTATTAATCTATAAGCACTGACATTATTTTTTCTCTTTGTGCGATGATTAACTTATGTCTTCTAGGTGATTGGTTTAATGTAAATTATCCTCGTATTTATGTGAAATATCATTATCTTGATGTATTTTGGTACAAAAATAATTAAATTCTTGCATTAGTATAATGACCAGACATACATTGTAATAATCCAAAAAAATATTAAGTAATGTTTTTAAAGCATTATCATAATAATTTCATTACATTAATACTATGGAAATGGCATTATCGTAATGTTTTTCACTTGATGATGTTGGGACATTAATATCACGTACGATATTTTTTTCTGTGTAGAAAGCCCTATTGCTATAGAACGTTTTAATAAAAAAAAATTCTTGGATTATCCACTTTTGAAAGAGAAAATCGCAATTGAAAGTAGGTACCAAAAATCCGCAATTTTTTCAAAATATTTGACAATTTTTGACAATTCTGTCTTGATATCGGATGGTCACAAATTTAAGAAAGAGCGGAGAATGGGCAATGTTGTCAGCTTTCATTTCCGTAGCTCGTTACGGCTTGGAAATAACACCAAGATTTCAGATGTATCTTTTCACATATAACACCGAAATACTCACATAATCTTTATGATCTAAAATGTATGTATTGAAAATGTACTTTTTTGGACATAATATTGTATGTTCCACAGGTACTAACTTGGTACGTGTATATTTTATGACGTTAGAGTGAAAATAAAGAATTATGTATATTTTTGTGATTTTTAGTTGAAAATTAACGTTAAATGTCCCGATAAGTTTGTATATTTCGAGAAGGGGAAGGGAATAAACATGTATGCATATAGATAGACATGAATATAAAATGATTTTTATTCCATATTATGATGTTTTCAAAAAAGGGGAAGGGAAGTCAGTATGCTTATCGATGAATTTCATAATTCAAAGATCTGGATTGATTGATATCGCGAGCGAAGCGAGCGCGCCGGGTCGACGTTTCGCAATTCGCGCGCGCGAATTGCGAAACGTCGACCCGGCGCGCTTTCATGTGGAATACAAATAATTCTTAGACACTTTTTCGAGAATGGGAAGGGAATAAACATGTATGTATATAGATAAACATGAATATAAAATGATTTTTATTCCATATGATGTTTTCCAAAAAGGGGAAGGGAAGTCAGTATGCTTATGAATGAATTTTATAATCCAAAGATCTGGATTGATTGATCGATGTCGCGAGCAAAGCGAGCGCGCGCGCGCGAATTGCGAAACGTCGACCCGGCGCGCATCCATGTGAAGTAAAATACAAATTATACACTTTCTCGAGAAGGGGAAAGGAATACATCTCTTCACCTCAAATTGACTGACTTCTTGGGATTTCTACTAGAGCAAAAAAAATTATCATAATTCAACACATACCGCTTCCCCACCAACTGACACAGATCAAAGTGTAACTAAAATATCATTTAATACGGAGCAAGAGAATAAGAAAAAAATTGTTAACCTAACTATTATATAAATTTTCATGGTTATAAATGCAAATAATTTTATATTGTGATATATTCATGTAATCTATTACAATGTATTCAGCTGAAAGAAAATTAAGACCATTTGACAACGCCGTTAGGAAGTATCACCAGGGGGCCTATTCTCGAATGTCGAATGACATTTGTCACATTCGACATATTATTATGTCGATAGAAATTGTCGCACAACATTGGCATCTGGCATTCTCAAATGGGTTCGACATCTAAGCCACATGAGATAAATTTTGTCGAATAATATGAACTGGCAACACCGAAATTTCGATATTATATCGTGTTCCATGACACTTCTCATGTAAAGTTGTAAAATAATGAAATGACAGTAAGAGTTATATGGTCTGTGATGACAGTAATGATTTGGTTATTTGTTAGAAATTAGAATGTACAATGTACTTACTCGAATGTAGAACAAGAATAACAAGATAAACATGGAAAGTGAAACCAAAAAAAATTATTGCTCCCAAAACCAAAAACGAACATTAATAAATTTAATGCAAGAAAATGAAAATAAGCCTCTTTTATCTGGAAAATTTTCCCCAAATTTTACCTTTCAAATTGCAAGGAGTAGGTGGCAGAATATTTCCTCCATTATAAATTCTGCTTCTTTTGACATATATAACGTTAACCTATAAATTTCGCAAGTAATGAAATTCTCGCATTCGACATAAATTGTCGACTGCCTTTGACCATTCTACAATTTGTCTATCAAAAATTTGCGAAGGCGACATTTGAGAATAAGAATATTCAGATTTTATTCGACAAAGACGATTTCTCGCATGCGACAAAATATGTCACGGTTTGAGAATAGGATCCCAGATCCTAATTTGTGAACCTATGATATCTAGACATAAGCTCTGACATAAGATTTTAGTGTGTAATTTTATAAGCTTAAGTGTCAAACGAAAATATTAATGCTTACGAATATTTCTAAAAATTGGCAAAATTTAAGTATTTTCTTCCGATTTTTTGTGTGAAACAGACTGACATTTTGTTAACCTTTACAGTTTAAAGTGAAAATATTTATCGTGATATAGCATGAATTGGTGTTGAAAAAGTACAATTTTTTGAACTAAAATCGTGATTTTTGAAGTAATTACTGGATGATTCAGCGAAATTTTTGTTTTAATCTGCTTTATTTAAGGTAAGCTTTCAAACAAATCTAAAATTAACATAAAATTCCGAGGGTCGCGAAGCCTACCAGAACCAATTTATTTACTAATCTCGTCATTGTAGATCTACTTATAGGAGGGCATTCAGGATTTAAATCGTTAAAAAGATGAGTTACTTCGTCATGGGTACGTTTGCAATCACCATATCCAACTAACATTAAGATTTGGATGCGTTGTTTTTCTGATAAATGTGCCATTATTCTTAATTTACTTACAAATTTTGTGCTAATTTGAAATTAGTATCAGTTTTGACAATTTGTACATAAATAATGAACTAATGATGTGGTTAACGTTTTTAATGCCTACTATTGTTTTTTGTTTCATTTTCAAAACCTACAAGTGCAAATAATTAGTAGGTACATTACACTTTAATTTAGAAATATGAAAACGATATTTAATAGGACATTTTGTATTAAAGTGATACATTGGGATTATTTTTGGAAAGAGAAAAAAATAAGCTATTTTGTGATGGGTCACACGACCTAGGTTGTCATTCTAAAAAATTCAAGATGGCGGCCGTACGCTGAACGCTGACGTCAAAAACATTTGCTCTAAAATATGCAGAATAGAGTCTTATTCATTGTCCTATTAGAATCTCATCTTTCCCTTTATCCGTTTGAAAGATAATCCCTTGGTGCGAGACTTTTCAGCAACGCTGTATATTATACATGTGATATAAAATAATGTGGAAGCCGATGGTACAAAAAAAGCCATAGAAAACAGAAAAATGCTCAAGAATAGGTAGAGCCTGATGTTTGGTTGTAAACAGTCAGACACTGAGAAAAGAATACAGGATAGGTGGCTACGCCTATTATTAATTTTGACAGTGTTGATTAATTTTTAAAGTGTTTCTAGTTTTTTATTCAATTTGCTTTATTTTCAGTTATCCTTAATATGACATAAAATATATAACAAAAAGCAAATTTTGTAAAATAGTGGGTGCATGCTTTGGAAAAATGAGCTTGATACTGTTAAACATATTTTGGTTTTATTTCAGGGCCTCATATGTTTAGATTGGATAGGTACTGTGGATTGATACTATTTTTGAAGCAGCCAGTTTTCCTATGATAAAAATGTGTAGTTGCAGCATATTATTAAAGTCCGAAAAAGTTAGGACACTAACATCAAATCTTTCCGAGATGAATATTATGTCGAAAACATATCGATGGGCACCAGAAAAAGCTCAAAATAGTGGAGAAAGAAGAAACCTCCATCCACATATTTGCGAATTACACAGAAATTCAGAATTCTAGGGCACAACACCTAGGAGATTACTTGATAGAAGAGGGACTTTTACCTGCAGATATCATAAAATTCCTCCAGAAGGAGCTACTAGTCTTAGACTTTCCTCAGGAAGTGAGTAGAAGTAAGAGGGTACAATAGGTGTTTCAGCTCTCATTAAATGTCACCCCAATATACATAAATCGACAATCACTTTATGAGTCTGAAACCGTTTCTGCTTCTACTTATAGTGGAACGATGCAAATTAATTTTACTCGCAACTATACTTCCTCTCCACGAAACGCCCATTTGTCTAGACATTGTCTTTCTGTTATTCTCTTCCATTCACAGAATTGCTAAACGGAACATAATTATTTGCAATATATATTAACATATTTGGATATATCTTTCCTTTCATGCAAGCCTACACACGTCTGACCATCTTCCAAATTTGCTATTTTATAGTTAGATTTAAAAAATACTTGTTACGTAACCATCGATTGATTCCTTCAGAAAAATTGAATAATTCATTTGACGATCACTTAAAATATTCTGCTTCAGCCGCCTTCTGATCGATCGCTGCCTAGCTTTTCAATTCTGCGATAAATCTAGTGACATAGAAATTTATTGTTCAGCAGCATCTGTTCTAATATACGTATATGGATATTTTACAATTGACAATATTTTAATACGTTCCATTATAAATGTTTGAGCTTTATTTTATATTAAACCATGTTTGCGAGCGATATATTGATTAATAGTGTGTCAGTATTTAAACCAAAAACCTAAAATTGTAATAGTTGACTCTTTTATAATATTTACCCCAACATGATTGTTGTATTTGAATGGAACTGAAGGCCCCCAATACACTACAACAACTTCACGCTTTCATCTATATTGGAGCGGTGGCGGTGCTTCGAATTCACAATCAACAAATCCAATTCCCTAAGGGGCAAGGAGTATAAAAAGCTCAAGCCTGGGTGGCAACGCTGGCTGGAAAGTTCTTTTGATGATATCAGAAGGGAATTGGAGCAGCTTAATAAATAGAGTGAGAAAGATCTATCGGAAAATCAAAACTTATACAGGTCACCCACAACATAAACAACATGTAAGTATGTCAATATATGGGTTTACTCAGGCAAAAGTTAAAGGCAAAGTCCAAACGATATCTCAAGTGCATGAAAAGGAAACAACAGAATTACTTATTCAATAACAATTAGAAGTTATTTCACAGGCACAATCACAACCAAATAAAGATGCTAACGGAGAACTGGTCTCGAACACAGACATATAAAAAACAATAGACAGAGTTGTTTACAAAATGTGTATGTGCCAACATTAATTCTTACTTTACTACAAATTATTTTGTAGTAACGCAGCGCTGCCAGATGAATAATATAAAATTACTTTTAATACTTCATGTTTGATACTATTATTTAATATTTCTCTACAAACAGAATATATTTTTGCATACATATGATTTTGCATGGAAATATGTGTGGAAATTTGTTATTTGTTGAGTTTGAATCTCTTAAATTTTATTTTACATACAAGGTAGTATAGTATAATTTTCCGCTCATCTTTTAAAATTTTGCCGGCAACGCCGCTAGCAAAATACCCCAACAGCAGCCGCCATATTCCAATATCATTTCATTGCTATTTAAAGTGGCGAGTACTGTGTTTTTGATTTATTTGCGTGTATTTCACCTAATTTAGTATTTACTAGTGAAGCAGAGGTGTTAAAAAATTAAAACTATGGTGAGACGGTGTGTGGTGTGCCGGAAAATCGACCATTTGAACCCTAACCTATCTTTTCACTGCTAAGTTGTAGTAAATAAGTTAGTCATAGGCGGGTATGTGAATCATTTTTTCACACAATCTGAATGGGCTTGATAAGGAGAAAATTGGGTGAAATTACCTCACAAACTTACACATATTTAAGCAGATTGTAGAAAATAAACATAAGATGCTGCACATACCTATATATAAAAACAATGTCTATGATGCTTACCTATAGGAAGCATTAGACAAGTACCTAGTTCAGGAATTTAGAATGACTGAGAGTTTTGAGGTATTAAAAACTTCATGTGAGGCTTGCTTTTATAGGCGACTACCTACTTGCTGTTGCATTTTGTATAGGTGCTAGGAATTATGTAATTTTATTCCTAGCTATAATTTACAATTTACGGGTGGTTTTACCTCATATCACAATACCTCTACTACAACACTATTATCTTCAGAAATCCTAGTTAGTAGTAAAAAATAGGTAAACAGCTAGCCACTGTTGTGTACCTATAATTTTACAATGATTTCTTCTAGTTTTCCGGTAAGCCAAGCTCGAAGAAATACCTGGATGGAAATAGGTACTTGGATTCCAACCAGATAAAAAATTACCAAAGAGGCCAGAAGTATGTTCTGATCATTTTGAAAGAAATGATTTTACACAAAGGACCAATGGAACAAAAATGTTAAGGAGAGATGCAGTTCCTTATTTCGCAATCAATGACTTAACTTTGACGATGTAACTACTTGTAAAATAAATATGTATTATTTTGTAATTATTTTCATTTCATAAACCTCACAAGAATTTGTATTACCTAGAAGAGCAAAATTAATATAAACTACAATATACATTACTTTTACTGACAATTATTTTGAAGTTGTTTTAAAAAATGAAAATGTGTAATATTCTCCTTTGAGCAGTAAATATTTCAATGTGATAGTTAGAATAATTGCATTTTTTTATCAGTAGTAACAAATTTTGATATTTATACTAATTTTTGTTACACAATTGTTTATTAAGTTTTAATTTAAAAAATCGAAAATATTGTGAAAAAATTCCCGAATTGAGTCTATTCAATCATTCGCCCCCGTTATTTCTCCGTCTATGGTGTTTATCTGTCGGCCGCCATATTCCAACAATGGTCATATGCTTTGCCTCTTCACCGCCCCTGATCATAACAATGTTGGAGTATAAACATTTCGTATTTTATGAATGAATAGCTCTGTCTATTGTTTTTTATATGTCTGTGGTCTCGAACCCTATCGAACATAAATCCAACGCTCACTGTAGGAGAAAGTAGACATTTATCCAATACCTTTCGTTAACAACCAGCGAGGTAGCCGAAGATATAAAGAGCACCAGTAATAGACATCAGGAGTTGACCATGTCCAAAACTCCTGGACTGGAAATTTGACAGTCTGCATGAAGCAATGGCAATATTATCATCTTCATATATTCTGCAACATCCACCATTTCTCACACTGGGTTGGTAGGAGAGGAAAAATTATATAAATGCCTTTGGAGTAATATATTTTTAAAATTGGTTATGGAAGTTGAGTTATTCAATTTTTTGAGTTTACAGAAAAAAATTGTGGTTGGACGAAATTTTGAGTATTTATCAAGACCCGAGGAGTAGTAGTAGTAATACCCCTAGGGTCTTGATAATACCGAGATAATTTTGTCATAGAGAATGCTGAAAGCGTGTTGCTTGATAATAGCCCAAGGCCGCAGGCCGAGGGCTATTATCTTTGAGCAACACGCTTGAAGGATTCTCTACGACAAAATTTTGAGTATTTATCAAGACCCAAGGAGTATTCGATAAGATAATTTTTTACTTCGTAGCTTTCAAAAAATTGATTGCCAATCTGATGTTTAATAATTTTCAATACAAACTTTATCAATTTTAATCAAATAGTATTCATTTTTATTTAAAACTACAGTTGTGAAAAGTACAATTGGTAAATTAATTGGATCGTTAGATGCAATATTACCTAATCTTCGCGACATTTTTAATCCAGTTGTCAGTTTGACGTTTAATTAATGTTTAATAGAAAGTAAACACCAAACTGAAAACACCACATGTAGGGTATTATCGCTGTAATACAGCGGTGTTTGGATGAAATTTGACACATGACTTGAAATTAAGTAATTTGATTGGTTACTATATTCAGTAAAAAATTATCGATAAGATAATTTTTTACTTTGTAGATATCAAAAAATTGATTGTCAATCTGACGTTTAATGATTTTCAATACAAACTTTATTAGTTTTAATCAAATATTTTTTATTTTTATTTAAAACTACAATTGGTAAATTAATTGAATCGTTAGATACAATACCAAATCTTCGCGACATTTTTAATACAGTTGTCAGTTCGAAGTTAAATTAATTTTTAATAAAAAATAAACACCAAACTGAAACCATCACATGTAGGGTATTATCAAAGGTAATACCACGAGTGCTTCAAATTTTATCGATAATTTTTTCTTTTCCACGAAAACTTGTTCATTTGGCAAGAATATGAAAACAAACCGATTGATAAAATCAGGAGTCCGTTAGGACGAGGGGTTTTATCTAAATTCGGTTTTTTGAATGTTTTTGCCTCAAATAAACTAGTTGAAGTGAAAATAAAAAAATAATGAGTTAAAATTTGGAGAACGAGTTGTATTTGAGAAATTTTTTTTTCATCAATTGTGGAGTGGAATTTTGTATTAAATGTTAAATATTCTCTTAGGTGATGGCACTGAATCGGTTTGTGGTCATTTTTCAATAAACTTTGAAGCACTTTTAGATATCTCAATAATGACAAAATCAAAGTAAAATTTTGACGTTTCAATGTAAACAAGGTATTATCGATGAGGAAGCAGAATTATCAGTATAATACCGATTGATTGGCCGGAATAATGTATTGCTATTGGTTAAAACCACCAAAATGTCAAATTTTGACAAGTGGAAAAAATAATCAATTTTATACGATCATATATTTTTTTCATTAAGTAGTGGAATTAATTATCAACAATTAGTTTCATTTATAACAGTGAAAAACATAGAAATAATTCAATAATATTGTAACTCCTACAAATGTTTTACTGAAGAAAGTACCTATGTGCTTCTGTGTGATTTTTTCATACGATAACAAGTTTATACAAAGTGAAATATAGGTAAATGAGTTGGAACAATGTATCTGAAATGTGTGTTTTGTACTGAGAAGTGCAAGTTTAAAAATAACTTCGCATTTTCACTTCTAAAATATACCAAAAAAACTTGAACACACATTGCGTTAAATATAGAACATGTTATTTACTAATTTGTTTTTATTCATACCAATTAGTGACGTCGGCTTCGTCTGCATTGACTCAGTGTGTACATTATTGTTTAATAAAGGAATGTCGGCATCATCTTAGGCGACCATCCGTTAAATTTTAATCAAATACAATTCAAGTCAAGTATGATACTATAAATGTATCCGTCATTAAACCATTGAATATCATAATAATATAGAATAAGCAAGTAACAAAATGAATTAACTGTAAGCAGTTGAAAATATTTAAAAAAAGAGCCAAGAAAACAAAACAGGCTGCTTCATTTAAAATTGGATATTAATATTGACTTAGATAGATACACAGAACATTAAGTCCGTATAGGTTAATGTTTTGTGCTGTCACATTAACAGTTCGAAAAGGGGTCAAATCAGACAACCGAATTGCACAGATGTCACATTATGGAATGAGAATGATCTCTCGGAACTTACTTTTCGAACTCAGTCGTCAGTCCAGTTCATGGAGGTAAGAGAGAGAGGAGAGAACATAACAGTATAAAGAATCATCGACCAAAGTGGCTTCTCAATATGGCCGACTTCCGTTGAAACGTAAACAAACCAGAGGCGTACATTAAATTATTCAATTATGGATCTTTTTAAGGTGGTATAATATATTGGATAAAAGCTGTCTCCAAACACTATTGTACAACTGAATATCAACTTAAATTCATACTAATACTTATAAATAGCCTTTCTAATACTGAAAATCACTATTTTTAACGTGGCTTTTCAATTTGACACATTTCAGTATATTAAGGTTATCTATAAGTATTTTTTCGTGAGATACCGTTGATGTGAAGTCGGTTACAGAGCGGCTATACCCCCCAGAAATTTTAAAGGTTGTTATCGTTCATGATCTCTCGTGAAAATCAACCAGTTAACCGGATAGAATTAACTTCACAACAATAAAAAATAAATATAACCTCAATAAAAAGTGACGAGTTACAAAGTTTCTTATGGTTTCATTGCTCCTATTGTTCGAAAAATGTTTTTTTTTTAGTTTTAACTATAATTGACAATTTTTTTGGTACTAGCCTTCTCGTAGTTATGTCATCACAAGTAACGTTGCATAGTTCAGTTAGGCTACGAGTTTCGGATGATTATTTTCACCCTAGGGTGAATCATATGGATTGATCAAGCAAATATAATGAAACGGTGTTTTTTCAGCTTTTTAGAATATAAATAAACACTTTTTCGCAGTTACTAGCTCCGTAGATATTATACATAAAATAATGAATTATCTTTGATATTTTACTGAAATTTCAATCAAATTTCTCATTTTCAAATGTCACTCCTGTCAATTAAATTTCTATAACCGCCAGTAACCATACTCCTAGGTGCGGGAACTGAAAGAGATCCCGTTTTATAACTTATTGAGTCACAAATTACGTCATTAACATACTTCCCTATTACCGTTCTATCGCAAAAATGCAGTGGGAACTGAATAACAGTTCCCGTTATATCAAAGGGATCTCGCTAAAAAATACTTAAAATTTACTATTTGAAAACATTAGATAAGGCCACGTTTAACTATGAAAAGCTCAAAGTGCTATGTATATGTATTGATTATAATTGAAGACCACAGGCAAAGAAGGCGCTATGTCAAAAAACGGGATTTCGAGGAAACCCGTTTTAAAGCATTGGAACCTTTATTTTTTTGTTCGTTAGGGTGAGTAATATTCCAAATGATACACAAATGTAGCTTCCATGTTTATTATTAATGTTTATTCAGTAAATTAAATCAAAGTGAAAATAAATTCTACAAAAAGGAGAAAAAGACACCTTATTACAGAAAAAAAGGTAAAAACGCGCTTTGTCATATGATTTATTAAAAAACATTATGACTCTTAAACCAACTTTTTCATAAACCAAAAATCTCATTTGTCTTAAATTATTAATAGTAGCAATAATTTATTTTTGCGGTGGCCAGTGTCAGTTTCTTGAATATGGAGTGCTGTCAAAGTATTGCTGAGCTTCGGGTACGCAAAATTTTTTAAGATCTTGTAAATCTTTCCACTTTGCATGACTCAATGGTTATGGACCTAAAATTTTAAATTCCCTATAGTAAACTGTTCAAAAATTTGTCATACACTAAACTCACCATCAAATAACAAATCAGGAAGATTAAATTCTCCAGTTAAGCAGTTTATTAGGTCGAAATTTTCTGTCTGTTATGGGGCTTGATTCCCATATCCCATTGTAGGTGTTTCTGAAGTAGATTAATTGGGGATATTCTCTCACAATCTTCAGTTCTCTTATTGGTCTCGTTGAAAATGGACATTCTCTTTTATATCTGGGCTTCAAAAAGGACGCCCAGTTTCTAAAAAGATCTTGTTTAGCTTCAACAACTTCAAAGGGCATAGGCTTTGCCCTAGCAGATTTGAAATGATCATACATCATACCAGTCCGTGGGTAATTCTGCACGTATTTTTTCACATTCCATGTAACTATGGCCTTTTTACATCAATCACCACGTGTTGAAATAAACAAACTAAGCTATAATTTACTACGAAATTCAAATAAATAACTAAAAACGCAAAGGTTAATTTGACTAAGCGCGTTCTTACCCAGCACCGCACTGACATTACTCCCGACTGAGCGCATTTATAGCCTGAACGATAGGATAGGGTGAAACTTTCGAAATTTTTCTAAAAGATGGCACTGATACCTAAATTTCCTTGAAAATTGACATAGCGCCTTCTTTGCCTGTGGTCTTCAATTTAAAAATGGACAATTAATAATGATTAAACGTTATTTCCTTAATGTGCTTCTTTCATTGGTAATAGAGTAATAGAGATGAAGATTACCAAGCACCTCTAATTATGTAACTGTTATTTCTTATGCTTCTTATAAAAAATACAAGTACAAGTAGGTCGTAGGTAAAGTATAGTACGTAACTCGTGTTGTAGAGCGTTTTACGCACTCACGGAATTACGCACTCGCCGCTACGCGGCATCGTGCGTAACTTTTCCATTCGTGCGTAAAATGCTCCTTACCACACACGTTATGTAATATACTATTATTAGTTAAATGAACAATATTATCAAAAATACTTATTGTCTAGCGTCTAGCGGACAGAATATGAAAGAAATTATTTCTTATTGATTTAAAAAAAACATATCTTCTGTAAGTTCCTTGTGGCATTACATATTCTTTTTTCTTATTCTTTTGGGAATCAAACCACAATAATGTTTTTTATTTTTAATTTCGACGTTTCGGTAGCGATCCAGCTACCGTTGTCAAGATTAACTAGTAATAAAATTGATAAAAAAATTTTTGGTCCCTATCTGACACAACGAAAAAATATAACAACTAGACAATCAATAATATTTTGAAGTTTACGACTACAAAACTTTGTTGTCAAATTTTATTAAGGTCCATTCATAGTAGATCAAAAATTTTTGTATCAATTTTATTACTAGTTAATCTTGACAATGGTAGCTGGAACGCTACCGAAACGTCGAAATAAAAAATAAAAAACATTATTGTGGTTTGATTCCCAAAAGAATAAAAAAAAAAACATAGTTGTCTAGTTTTTTGTGAATTGTCATTATTTGTTTAGTAATTCATTGATGTTCAGTGACAGTAGTACTACAATATTTTTGGTATTCGTGAATGTTTTAATTATTGCTTAGATATAATTTGAAGTAGAAATGGAGGTAAGTGTAGAACAAAAAATTGAAATATTTATGATGATTGGGTATGGAGACAGATCGCGAGCTCAGCGGGAAATGTGCAATTTGTTTGATGATAAATATCCAGAAAGACCTATAACGGGTTCAACAGTCAGTAACATTAAAAAGAAAGAGAGAGAAGAGAGAAAAGGAAGAGAAACTGGTACGGTTGAAAATGCACGCAAATCATACCGTCCCTCTGCAAATACTGAAACAGCATTAGATGTTTTACTTAGTTTTGAAGAAGATGCGCACACTTCTGTGCGTTAAGTTAGTCTCGATATCGGTGTTAGCAAAACAACGGTACAAAAACTATTAAAGATTGAAAAATAGCATCCTCATAAAATCAAACTTGATGTGCAGGAATTAAACGAAGATGATCCCGATAGAAAAATTCAATTTTCGAAAAAATTATGAATAAATGTCACTCTTGATACAAAACATCATTTTTTCTGATAAGGCCACTTTCACGTTAAATGGCGAGGTTAACTGTCAGAATTGTAGATACTGGGCGAAAGAAAATCCCCACTGACTGCGTGAGCATCATACACAATACCCGCAAAAGGTGTACTTTATCGAAGGTAATTTAAACGGGGCAACGTACCTTGAGTTTTTAAGGGGGTATATCGTACCTACTTTACGTAATTTGTTTCCCAGTAGACGTAGTCCTGGATGTTTTGATGAAAGTTTATGGTTCCAACAGGATGGTGCACCTCCACATAATGCTGTAGATGTTAGAAGGTACCTAGATGAAAATTTTCCGAACAGGTGGCTAGGTAGACGTGAATCTATTGAATGGCCAGCGAGGTCATTAGATGTCAATCCTTTGGATTATTTTATGTGGAGCAATCTGAAGAATGTTGTGTATCAAACGAAACCAGGAAATATTCAAGAATTAAAAGAGAGAATTCCGACAGCAATAAACAATATTTCCCAAGACACAATAAACAAGGTTCAACAAGAATTTGTACACCGTTTGGGTTACTGTCAAAGCAAGCAGCAAGGACTGCAGTTCGAACATTTATAAAGTCATGTACTCATTTCATCATATTCTGTCCGCTAGACAATAAGTATTTTTTTGCGCGATCGATCTTTTTTGTTTATTTACAGCATCGGTTGTCAGGTCGGTAGGTTGTGTTTACTGGTTTCTAAGTCTAACACGTCGGTAAGTGATTTACATACCGTTCAGACGTCGGTAAGTAAATTACTTACCGATGTCTTAGCCCTACACACATTTAAGCGGTCCTAAATAATATATTACTTTATTCATTACACAAAAGGAACAAAAAAAAATAAGAAGATTGATATTTTTTTAATGAACATAATCGAACAGAACAATATAAAAAGTAATAAATAGCATGAAAACAATTTCACAATGGTATAAGCATTTCGAACGTTAAGGATAATACCGGTCTCCAGCAAAATTGGAGGCTTCGCTACGCTCAGCCTCCAATCATTGCTGTCGACCGGTAAACAACCCTTATCGTTCTTGATACTCAATATACTATTAATAATATTGTTAATTTAACTAATACAGAATGTTACGCGTTACTTTATGAGCTCACACAAAACTATTGTATTTTTGTCCACCCTGTACCAATTGGAATCAACATGTGATATGGGGGTGTTCTATTGAAAAAAATGACGGTGACGTCATTACTCGTAAGTAATTCACCCTGTATATTAGATTATTTCAAAATACAGTGTAGAAGGATCGATTGCAGACAAGGTAATATCACAGTATATGAACCAACCAGTAGTATATCCCTCATAAATTTCATTCATAAATTGCCAGAGCTTTTGATAACCTTGAACGGATCGTTTTACGATTCATTTTACCATAGGCGTAGGTGCATAAGATTTAAAATGACTTGAACGTGTTAAATGTTTTTTCTTAAATATTGTAGAACACTACACTGATGAGTGAATAAAACAATAGTCTTATACAAAATATTTATTGGTTTTCCATATTACAATTTTCATTTTGTTATGATTTTTAAAATTTTTATTGACAAATTTTAATGTGTAATATAGTAGCACCCTGAAGAAAAGTTTTATTAAATATTTTATTGGAAAATCAACACAAGGATGTACAAACTCTGTTGCTTGACTAATATTTATAAGTGATTCAACAATATTATATTCCGTAGCAACTTTCTCAAAATTCATTTGGAATAATGTTTCAAATAATGAGATGTAGTGTACAAAATTTTCATGCGGCATATTCAAGTTTCCAAAAGTATCCTTATTCGTATTTTCATAAGCTCTAAGGTAACAGTATAAAGACGAATCGTCCAAATTCTGATACGCTTGTGAATACGTCTCACATACGCTTCATGTATGAATTTCCGATCAATTTTAAATTAAATAACCACAAAATTGGAATTGGAATAGCCTTTTTTAAAAGAAGTTTTCTTTGATGATGTTGCATAATCATGTCTGGTTCAAAATGAGCACCACATAAACGATGACTACTATTGTATAGAATTTCTATTTTTGGCATCAAGTGAGGCCTATCGCACGCTTCGAGACAAACTTTAGCTCTGAAACAAAAACAACAAATTAAATCAATGCATGAAACTAAGGCTCATAAATGTAATATGAAGATCAAATAATAAAGTATTATACATTTCGTATGAAAATACAAACAGTTTCTCACCTTTCTGAATCCTTTGGAAAACGGTAAAATTTTTCATCACAATTATAATATTTATTGTTACATCCACGAACTACACACACACTACCCGATTTCTTCTTTTTAATGGTATCCATTGCAAAAAATGCTTATAAACTATAAAAATAATACCGCAAAGCCGTAAAAATATAAGCTGTAATGAATAATTTTAATCGCAAATTCACCACTTGCACTTTGGTTGGATCGCAGCACAGCACTGGCCGCCGGATGATATAGTCATTTGAACGACGTTGTAGGTCACAGAGAGTTCGGCAGTGTGACGTCACGAGATAACATACTGATTAGTTCATAAACTGTGGTACTATTAGTGGAGAAAAAAGAAATTCTATATTTGAATTCAAACGACCTGAACATTTCACATTTTTGAAGCTTTCTGTTTGTATTATCCTTCCTGCTTTATTAAATCCTTCCAGAAAATCAAAAAGGATCGTTTACGGACGCAGTAGTCGTAGGAGGGATTCCATTTGAATTCACCTAAATACGTCCCATTTTTGAGTATTTCTGTTTGTGTTACGCTCCATATGGTATCGATTGTTGACGCTAACAATAAAGTAGTGTTACGCGAGCTGCTGCATTAATGTGCTCAATTAGTGCCCCCAGTGAAATTCCCATATGATACGACTATGGCTCCTCCGCCGTATTTTCAAGAATGATCTGGAAAACGTAACATCTAGAAAAAAAACGGCGCATCCGCCAAAACTTCGAGTTCTAGAGGTTTCTAGAAAAACATACGTGCGAGTATAAATAGGCGACGGCAGCGCAGCGGAGTCAGTTAGTCAGTTAGTGTCGATACTGAAAGAAAGCAATCGCGCCTCGATAAAGTGTTTATTAAGTGACTCTCATATAAATTAGTTAGTGTGTGTTTAGTGTGATATATAAATTATTAAATAAGGACTGTATTTGGATATAAATCTGTACATATAAATTAATTGTAAATATAAATTAGAATAAACGTTACAGTAGGTACCACCATACCACCATACCAACCATAGAGTAACAAATAAGAGAGGTTTTAAAACATATGGAAGAAACTGGCACAAAGTTTGTGCGCAGCCAGTAGAGCACGGCGCTTTACAGCAACTAACTGAACTAACAAACCCCGCCTCTCTCTACACAAAAACAAAACTTTTCATTTTTAGTATTTTTTCAATTTGAGGTTAGTCATTGTCATTTGTGAATTTATTTTTACTTACTACTCATTGGCCCTTCTGCAAAGAAATCAATTATCTTCATCATTGGTACCTACTATTATCACAGCATTTATCATCACTTATCATAGGTAAGATAAAAAAGTAGATTTTTAATCCTAGCCGTTTGAGGTTGGGTTTTCGTAATGGAAACATTATTTGTAATTTTATCGTTTTTTTGCAGACAAGAACGAAGGATTACCAGAAATTTGTGACCCAAACCAAAACAATATGTAGGTAGTTGCTAGATATATTTATATCAATGTCATTTAGGATGTTATTGAAGGTACCTATTATACTTTGGCAAGTTTATCTGAAATCTTGAAAGGAATGCAGTCGAAAACATTCGACATTGCCACTTTTAATTATTATAAATGGGTCTTTTTATTATTAACAATATTAAAAATATGATCGTACGTTAATTTTATAATGTGCTTGTTTCCTTGGATTTATTCTATTAACATTATTTTCTCAATTTATGAATATTAAAAGAGAACACTTTTTCAAATTTGTTATGGGATTCTTCAAGCTCTGGCAGCGTTGTACGAAAACCATAATGACCACACCTTCCGAATTACATAATTGGTGATTTTTATCGACCAGCTGACTTCTTATTGGCAAGCGCGTGCGTATGTTCTTCCCTCTCACTTCGTCAATTTACTGATAATGATTTTTCCAGTGGCGTTGGTATTGTCGGTGACCTTTGTAATTTCAGTTTTACTTGGTAAAATAGGTACCTTACGCCATTGGTACGTTTGACAGATATACGCCATGTTTTTCCTCGCCTCTTACCGATGCCGTGTAGCTCCAGATAAACTTACCAAACTATACTTATGTGAAAAAGTGCTTTAATATTTTGAACACTATATTCTGTATTTGTGTGCTTGCTCTGTAATATTGGTGTGTGTTTCAAGATGCCAAATTGATTACTTGAGTACGACAATTGAATATTTGCAAAAATATTATAGAAATAAGAAGTTTTTTTTTAGTTTTCTGATCTAGGTATTAAACGAAGTCATAAATGGTTTGAAATAATGAACTTTACTTATTAAACATAAAAGGTGTTATTTGCGTGAAGATCACTTTCTTAAAAATAATTTGACAGACTCATTAAGATTGACAAAATTTGCACTTCGTTTCTAAACTTCAGAGTACAATTTCCATCCCAATTCAGATTCAGGTAGGTATTGACTGTTTTTGTATGTTATTTTGGATATCTTATTTTATGGAAGATGTTGAATTAATAATATTATATTTTTTCACTTTCAAAGGGTTTTTTTATTCTTCTACCGTAATTTCCCATAATATTATTTTAATACAATATTTGCAGCGGAATGATTTAGCACAATAATGTTATTTCTTAGTCTTTGAAGACTTGACTTGAAAGACTAAAAAACAAATATTGAAGTGCAAAATCATCCAATTGCAAATATACAATATTACGCGTATGCTGAAAGCTTAAAAATTCGAAAAGCGCGCGTCTTGAGTGCTAGTTCGTACCAGTAGCCAAGGTAGGCGCTAGTGGTAACTATTTGCCACAAAACACTACATGTTTAACATCTCTCTTATTTATTACTCTATGCACGAAACCATCGAATATGTCGTTAAATCTATACCGAGCATGACATTTCGTCAGATCAATATCTCGAAAATGACCACATGACATCACTATTTGTCAGTTATAATAACTATAGTAATTCTTTTTTTAATTTCTTGGGAAATTAAACCACAATATTTTTAAATTCTTTATTTCAACGTTTCGGTAGCGTTCCAGCTACCGTTGTCAAGAAAAAATAAGTAGAAACTAATTTTTATCCCTATTTGTGTCAGAAAATTTCTTTTGTGTCAGTTAGGGATAAAAATTAGTTTCTACTTATTTTTTCTTGACAACGGTAGCTGGAACGCTACCGAAACGTTGAAATAAAGAATTTAAAAATATTGTGGTTTAATTTCCCAAGTCAAAATAACAAGAATGCGTTTAGGTCACACAAGATTTACGCACGACTACTTAATGAAAAAAGAAGAGAGCCCGATTTGTGATACATGTAATGTTATTATCACGGTGAAACACATATTGCTAGACTGTAAAAAATATGATATTCAGCGAAAAAATGCAAATTTACCATATGTACTATCGTCCATTTTTGATAGAAAATACGAAAATAACCTATGTCAATTTCTTAAGTCTTCAAAGTTGTATAATTTTCTGTAATTCATGCATCTCTACCTAATGTACCTACAGTAAATGGTTTCTGTCGCTAATAACCCCCAGCGGTTGATGCGACAATAAATCGGAAAAAAAAAGAATTTAAAAATATTGTGGATTAATTTCCCAAGAAATTAAAAAAAGAATGAATAATATACCACAAGGAACATACAGAAGATAACTATAGTAATATTTATCATCGGAAGATATGGGGTGCACTACCAAATTAAATAATGGATTCAAGTCGTAATGTTCAAAGAAAAATATGCAAATATATCAACATTAAAGTTAAGGTAGTTTTACAATTTCCTATTGGTTGTTGTCAGTCAACATGCCAAATTTCATAGTACACGCCAACGAGACTACTATTAAGAAAAATTATTTTGAAGATCAAATTGAATGTCTTCAAAAAAGTAACAGAAAAATTTCGTTTATTCACACGTGAAAATTAATTCTATCTAATTGTGTACCAAACGAAACTCGAGGCAAAACAGTGAAAACCGGAAATAATTCTAATAATAGATGGCAAATGACAAGGAAATGATGATGTGAATAAAAGTTTTAGGAGTTCTAGAGAATTTAATGTTTCCATAAACATTTCGGTTGAGACACTTAGTCGGAGTTGCTATAACATTATATTTTTAGAATCAATTCTATATTTGTAAATATAAAACCAGAGCAGAATACGAAAAATGATTGATTGTATCAGTTGAAATGAATTGTTGGAAAAATTCTATAAGCACCAATAACGCGACGTTCCTTCACCTTCACCACGCAAAATTTGACACCATTTTATTCGTTTTAATATAAAACTTTCATATTACTTGTAATCTGTCAGTGGTTTAAAAATACATTTTGTCCACGACCACCTAATAATAAGTCAATATTTTACCTCCTAACTAAAGGTATATGGTACCCATATATCAACTGTCGTGAATTATGGTTCATAATACACTGTAGTGTATTATGGTTCATAATTCACGACTAGAGATGGGGGTACAATATGGAATAAACTATTAAATCTGTGTATTTTGTTCAGGAAATTTGTTTCTGACATATATCGTATCTATAAAATATTGTAATTTTTAGTATTGATACTTTTCACAACGATATTTTCTAATATTAAGTATTTTAAAACAATATATTTATAACGGTACGTTGTATTGATACTTTCTACAGTATCGCCCATCTCTATATATGTCAAATTATTTGAAGTAGCTGCCACAACATTTTGAGGTTAGTAATATGCCAAATCGCTACTGACTTTTATTTATTAATAAATAAATTAAGTGTCGTGGACAAAGTATAGTATTCTACTCGCAATTTATGGCCATAATTCACTTGGGTGACTTGCGCCCCTCGCCTGCGGCTCGTGACGCAAATGTCACCCATCGTGAATTATGACTATCATAAATTGCTCGTTTAATAATATACTATAGATCATGTGTAAACAGATATTAATAAGCAATTAATATGTTGTTTAAAAATGTGATGATTTCGTAGTATTTCATCCGTAAGCCATTTACAAAATCTAGCTCGGCGAAGAGAATCTCTTGGGAGTTTTTAATTGCTTTTTCGTGGGTGTTTATCAATTTCATCCAGGAGAGCCTGTTCTACCCTTTCAGTCATAACTGCCTAGGAAGGACCAGTGTTGGTTGAATTTCTTTGGAAACTTCCAGTTTCAGAGTCACTCATTGCGGATATTTTTCAGCCTGTAGAGGTCAAGGTTCTACATACTATTTAGAATCTAGGAAGAGCGATTCGCATTTAAGTTGGCAACCTCGATAAATATTCATTTAGTCGCGTCATTATACGCGAAAAAATTCCTTAAAAAAATTTTTTCGGGCAGCGCCGATCGGAATGCGGTTTTCGCTTGCAAAAATTATTTGTAAAAAAAGTTACCTAGTTTTCATTTGTCCAAAATCAGAAATTGCATTGTTGCAGCATTCGAAAAATGAATTTTTTGAGACGCCCTTCGGACAACTTAATAACTTTGTGAGAAAGAGTCAGAACTGGCCCAGAATGGGTACTCGGGGGTTTTCGAGGTCGCTGATCACGATTATGATGTTCAAATTGACACCCTGACCACCTGGGGCTCAGGAACGCCGACGAACGTCATCTCCGTGGAACACTCAGAGAATTCGTGCGGGGAAGGAAAAACACTTGGCGCCCGGGGGTTTTTTGGGTCGCTGAATTCAAATATGGCATCGGCGAACACCCCCCGCACACCTGGTGCGCCCCAACCTGGACGTAGACGTCCTCTCCGAGAATTTACCTGACAAGAGTGTCCAAAACAACCCAAAAATCATTGTGGGGGAGTTTTATGGGTCGCTAAAGCAGAATTTGACGTTGAAAACGATCCCCCGAGCACCTGGTGCACTGCAACCTGGACCTGAACATCTTCTCCTAGGGTTTTCCAGACACATTCGAATAAGACGAACCGAAAATCGTTAAGGGGGGTTTTTTGAGTCGCTGAATGCAAATATGGCATCGGCGAACACCCCCCACATACCTGGTGCGCCTCAACCTGGACGTAGACGTCCTCTCCAAGAATTTTTCTGACACATTCGAAAAAGACGAACCGAAAATCGTTAAGAGGGGTTTTTTGGGTCGCTAAAGCAGAATTTGACATCGAAAACGATCCCCCGAGCACCTAGTGCACCTAGTTTTTTTTCGCGTATAATGACGCGACTAATTTTATAACCGTAACTTCAATCATAAACAATAGTCCAGGCAAATATCACTTTTACAAAGAGACAATTATTAACAGGATGGGAACAGTTGGAAATGGTAAATAGGCGTATAATGAACGTAAAAAAATAAATCCGTGAGCAGGGGTGTTTCCAGGTATATTTGGGGGGTGAAAAAGGGTGGAATTTTGGAATATTGCGATTTCCGGCGAAAGTTGACGTCGGAGAGAAAAGTGTACAACAGAAAAGTTGTAGATCATAAAAAGGTCTACAACTTTTCTGTTGTACACTTTTCTCTCCGACGTCAACTTTCGCGGAAATCGCAATAATCCAAAATTCCACCCCTTTTCAACCTCCAAATATATCTGGAAACACCCCTGCTCACGCATTTATTTTTTTTTACGTTTATTATACGCCTATTTACCATTTCCAACTGTTCCCATCCTGTTAACAATTTTGTTTTTTTTCTCTTCAAAGTAAGCACATTTTGTACAGAATTTAATTTTTGCATCGGCTGCTAGACAAGTTGCTATGCAACAAATGCGAAATTGAATTTTTCGTGTTAGGTAGAGGTTCACTCTAAAATGATGACGACTACGACTTGTCAAATTATGACGTCCAGCGACAAATTGATGAAATGTCAGCAGATCGTTTCTGTCAAAGTTTTAGTAGGTAACGAGTAATTTCATAGGTGTTTTCTATAAATTCATTTTTATAGGCTTCTATTTCTTTGTAGCTATTAGAAATAGCAATAAAGAATATATATATATATATATATATATATATATATATATATATATATAT
>CAJUYI010000079.1:281293-296131 GCA_910591695.1 Galerucella pusilla
TTTTGACAGGAATGTCAAAATTTCCTAGCGATTTGCGGAAAACGTTTTTATTGTATTTCAAACAGTTTAGAATTGATGTAATGTTTCTTGCCTTATTGTTTTTCAAATCAATTGGAATTTATGTTTTTGTTTTATTATATATCCCACCTATGCCGATAATCGGAACATATCCCGTCCGATAAGTAGAGCTTCACTCTGTTAGAGCGTCCGATGACTGGGACAAATGTACCTTTTTTAATAAATTATTAATCATTAGACAACTATATTTATTATTATCAGAGGAGATAATATATTATTATAGGCAAAGAAATATAGAAACCTGAAATGCAATCCGTGTCAGTGATTTTCCAAAGCATATATTTTCTCTGAACGCTTAAAGTTCGACTTCACTCTTAAGCGTCCGATAGTTGGGCCATTTGCCCATTTACCTTATTTTCTGGTCGGTCTTAAACAATAGCTACTTTCGGTACGATTTGTGTAAAGTTTCATTTTCGATTTAATAAATCATACCGAAAGTTCTATTTTCGGGAGGGCTGCAGAAAAACTACTTTACTTTACTTTAATGAAAAGTTGCGGCAATAACAATTTTCTACAATGCTGGTGAAAATGTTTAATGAGAGATTTCCTGAACATCCTATTTGTCAAAAGTGCGTAAGACAACATGTGAATAAATTCCTTACCACTGTCAGAGTGTACTACAAGCTAATGAAACGGGATGTAAGTCAATATCTGAAAACACAAATTGATGTAGTTTCTTCCGTGGTCAATAATCCAGTCCACATCAAAAAGCATTTGTAATGAGTGTTTCTGCTAAAACAGTAACATAATATCTCAAAAAACACAAATTTCACCGGTACAAATTAATTATGAGACGCCAACAGAAGTATAGAATTTTGTGAAACAATATCGGAAAAATAGGATCTTTCCCAATTATGGCGAGGCTAATAGACAGAATGTGCGATACTGGAGTGAGACCAATCCTCACATTCGCCGTGACCTGCATACGCAATACCAGCTAGAATTTTAGGCAGCTACATAAGAGGCCCTCTCGTTTGAACGGAAATTTAGACGGCGAGGGTTAGTTACATCTATTACGACACCAGATAACTAACGAAATAAATCAAATTCTACAACAACCAAAGAGATTTTTAATATTGACAGTGCTCCGCCACATTACTCAAGAGAAGTACGCAATTATCTTAACCAAAATTTCAGAAATAGGTGAATTGGTAGAAGAGGAACAATTGAATGACCACCGCGCTCACCGTAACTCAACCTGCCTGCATCAACTAATTAAAGGATCGAATTTCACAAGTATGTACCGAAATAATCTCAGAAATGCTAGTGATGTTAGAAGAGAATTCTCTGATAGGCTCCTTTACTACCAAGATGATATGGGAGAATACGTTGAGAAAATAGTTCCATGAAATAATAAAATAAATACGAGGGCTATTTAGATTATAATGTCATACAACCATTTACTTCACGATATGTTACTAAGACCTCTAAAAATTATAATTAAGTTGTTATTGGCGTAAGGATAATTATAATATCCTCAAAATGAGGTATTCTGTGACCTCAGTTTCCATGACAAATTTTAAGAATAGTAACGCTCCCTATCACACAATTGAAGTCAGATGCATGTCAATATCAGTATAGCGATAGTATAATTTTATCTAAATTGATCTATTATATCTAATTCCTTCCGACTGTTTAATTGAGAAGGATTTAGAGGAGACACTTAAGAAATGGTGAACAGGACTACAATAAACTAATAGGCGGGGAAGCTAACATAATTGAAAAAATAAATCAGTAAAAAGAGAAATTTAGTCCACTTAGTTGACAAAAATTCCAATGCTTACTATTTCACCAATCATAAATTGGATTTTTTCATGAAATAGAATATTGCATATATGACTAATTGCCCACTGCTACGAGTAATGAACCTTATATTTGTTTATTTTAACCTTCAAATTTAATTATCAGCATCAGAATATTAAAAAAAAACTACTTTTGAAAAAAATGTGGCGAGTTTAATTTTCTTTATTTGGGCTCCAATAACTACTAACAATTATATGACGTTATTATTTTTTCTTCTTATAAATGTATGTTTTTTTTGTAGTTGTAGGCGGTTTATATTCCAATGCAGCTAATCCAAGAGCTACGATTTCTTCACTCTGTTTTTTAATATCATCGGATGTTGGCACTGCACTGTCTGCAAATTCAGTTTCAATCAGTTCTTCTTCTCCAGCTACAACCCCGACTGGAATCCGTTTGCTCCTATCACGCATTAATAGTTCAAACAATTTAAAGCCCTCGAGCAATAATTTATTATTCAGAATTTCTTTGGATTTGTCAGCTAGCTTTGCAAATTTATGCGTTAATTCAGAAATAATGTTTATTATATCAATTTCGTCTGTTTCTGGTTTAGCGGGAAGTAAAGTGTTTCGTTTTTTATAAATCCAACGTGTAGATTCACGATCATTTGTGGTTAATAATCTTGATAAATACTGTAAGTGTTTTAAAGATACTCTAATTTTTGCTAAAAGCTTATATCTAGCGACAATACAAATTTGTATTTTATTTAAATTTTCCATTTGCTGATCGGTTTTAGTTTTTAAATCCACTTTATTAGCATTGTAAGAAGCTGTTGTATCTAGAGTTGTGCTAAATATTTCAACATGTAACGCAGACGCAACTTGTGTTCTTTGTAACAATTCTTGTTTTGTCAATTTGCACTTTTCCATAAATCGCATGAGTCGTTCTTTTTGATAAAATTGTTCTCTGAGTAAGGGATAAAGTTGATCAGCAGAGAAAGTAGAAAATGCATTTTCCAACATTTTAACAGTCTTTTCAATAGTTTTAATTTCTAGCTTTAATTCATTGCAACTAGGTGATGGTTCTAATAGTATTTTTCCTGTATTAATATCGTTATCATCTCGTATTAAATTTTTCAAATTTGCTGTGAAATCCTGTACATTTTGTCGAACTACATCGAGATCTCTTTTTCTGACCCACATTTCTTTTCTAACTAATTTTTCAAAAAACTTGAATTCGTTTCTCCTATCGTCCAGGTACTCTGCTGCTTCTTGACCAATTTTTGTGATATTCAACAAACATTTACCTTGTCTTAATCCATCTTTTTCCAGTGTTGGTAATATAGCATTAAAATATATTGCGTCCTTTTTCATAATAGCTATCATCTCACCGTATGAATTTCGTATGTATACAGCTGCTTCTATTCTTAATATAGCATCTTGCACTTTACCGTTTAACAGGTAAGCTTTTTGCTCACAAGGTAATAATTTTTCAGTACGTTCATGTTTCAGTCTATCCTCATACAACGCATATTTTAGTTTCAAATCAATGAGTATTTTTGACTTCATCTTTAGTTTATAAGATAATAGGTCTTTTGTTTTTCTTTTATGAAAATTTGCTTGATGTATATTATCTATTGCCATTTGGGGTGCAGTATCTTGAAGCATCAGCTCCAATTCTTTATGACCTACTAAGGTATTTCTTAGTTTTTGTTTATCGCCTATTAATAAATTATTAAGAATATTTCTGTCAGTTTCGATAGTTCGGTTTATCATTTTTAGCTGCCTGGCTTGTCTTTTTATAGCTACATTATTTTCCATTTCCAAAACTTTCCTGTCCTTTGTATATAAATTAATTAGCCCTTTGTATTGAGTTATTTGATCTTTGGTGGTCCATTTTGAGGAAGTTATACCATGAAGCTTCACCTTGTTGGCTGCTAACATATTTGATTTGTCCATACTGCTTCATTAATACCAAAAATTCGGTTAACATGAAAAAAAAAATAAAAAAAAAGTTTCATTTGAACTTAAACTGACATATTTTCAGCTGATAACTTTTGAAGTTTATTTAAATCCAAGCAATCATATCAGGATGTTTCATAAAATAGGTTAAAAAAAATCTATGGTTTATTTACGATAAAAAGACGATGACGTTTCCAAGCTGTAGTTTTTTTTGTTCACTTAAACAAATTAGAAGAGTCAATATTTCATAAACTGTTATAAAAGACTTATATAACAGTCTCAGATTTAATATGCGTATTATTCTATGTGAATAAAATACAAGAAACAGTACCGTTAAGGTAAGCGCTCATTTGTACGTATCGGTCGCAACGGACGCATCGGGCGGAATCGTAATATTTTTGTCATCATCGCACATTATATTCGATCTATCGGATTTTCTTCTCGTATATTCATTTAGGGTGAGTATTTTAAAACTATTTTGACATATAATTAAAAGTTAACTTGTAGAATGACGTCACATGTTATAGTTAACTTCAAAATGGCGGAGTTAACTTTGTCGGGTGGAAGGGGTATCGATTAAAGTTAAAGGTACATTTACATTCAATTACGCGCGTGCTTAATCTCTTGCTTAATTGACATTTTACATAATGATCATTTACATTGGTTCTAAATTTTTTGGTTATGTTATTTGTCTTGCCGTAGTTTTTTGTGAGTTGGATACAATATTTAGCATACATACTATTAGCAATATGTGATGCAAAGTATAATTTTATCTTTGTTGATATTGGGTCGCACAGAGTGATGGTGGCATATTAAAAAATCCCACATTTGTAAAAAACCTTTCAGCAGGCACATTAAATATACCAACAAGTAAACTTCTTCCCCATACTGCAGATGAAGTGCCAACATTTTTTATTGGTGATGAATCCTCTTCAAAGAAATTTAATGAGACAAAAATGATCAGAAAATTTTCTTACAATCGTAACATAACCTTAAAATTTCAAATGAAATTGTCTTTCTGCTTGCATTTGTCAAGCAGAAGAACAAGCCCGCTCAAGCTTAAGCAAAAGTAAAATTTTCAATGTAAATGGATACATGGTGACGTCATATGTCAAGCGAGCAAATTTCAAACTTAAACACGCGCGTAATTGAATGTAAATGTACCTCAACTTGGAAAAACCAGGTTTTCGTGATTTGATAGTTGCTCTGTTCTGTCGATTCTGTCAACAATTTAGCATTTATAACCTTGATTAATTATATTGTGAATATTTTGATTGATTTTACTTTGTTTTCTTTGAATATTGCAATGTTTACAAACGATATACAAGATATTTTTAAGGAACTTTTACCTGACGATGAAGAAGATGCTATGAATATTGTTGAAGGCACTCGGTGACAAAGGATATTTAGGAATCGGCTGGACCATTTCACTTTGTGGAACGAAACAGAACTACACTAATGATAGAAGAGATTCAATTTCCTCATTGGAAAATTTTATGGCTCGTCCATCCATTCAGACAGAAACAAATTAAATAAAAATTCGACACTGGGAACGAAATAACAAATACACCAAACAACCATCTTAAAACTAGACCATAAAACTAAAGTCAAAATGTCAAAACTCTAGGCCATAGAGAATATTTTTCTATGCTCCAGGCTATTCTTTTTTTCATTTTTCTCCTTTTTTTTGAAACTGAAACTTTTATAAAACTGACATTTCAAAACCTAAAGTTAACTTGACTGTTAAATTCAAAGTTAACTTCAAGACATGTTTAGTGCAATCAAAAAAGTGGGAAAGTACGAAATCTTTGTCTCTCGCGTTTGTTTTTGAGATCGAAAATGGTCGCGTTCATCACAACGTAGCGCTACCGAAGCGATCATCAATTTCCTGCTGAACGCGTGTTTTGTTAACTGATCACATTGAGCGATGTGGTAGAGTTTGTTCAGCCATCCTTTGCCGTTACGTCATAATGGGTGACGTATTCAGCTGTTTTACGTATGTCTTATATTACTTGAATGTTATTTCACACTTAACCTCAAAATTATAATCAATGACATATGTTGAGAATTGTTTTCAAAATATAACCACTGAACTGTCAAAAGTAACAGATAAAATTTATGTCGAACTTAGATAAAAAATACGTTAATGACGTCATAATTCCGTCTCATCAATTTCATGAATTAGAGAACAAGCTGGACAATGTATGACGTAACGGCAAAGGATGGCTGAACAAACTCTATCAGTATTGGAGCACAAAGAAATATATTCCAGTACAGTCCTTTCGATTGTTTACTAACCTATAATATGTTGTTCCTGATGATTTTTTCGTATTTACACTGTCTCTACTTGTACAACTTCGTGAAGCACAAGAAACCATTATTGTTCAATTATTAAAATAGAAAAAAACGACACTAACAAAAAGAAAATTCAAAAATACCCAATTCACATCCACAAAACAATACTAATGTCAAGTTGACAGAGAAGTGGTAGTAAAATGGCGAAACCGATACCACTTTTATGATAGGCGTAGCGACTCCTCTCAATACTAGCTCCATGGTTAGCACATTCAGCAGAACTACGAACTGATGGATCACACTAAAAATCGCTACCTGATCAACTTTGTTGGGATGAACGCGACCAATGATAATATACTATTAAGCGATTTTGCTAATGACCTCATCCGCACGCATCGCAGACACGGATCTTATTTTTTTTTGAATGTGTGTGTATGTGTGTGCTTTTTTTCATTTAAAAAAAGACAAATAATAAATTTAATCCGTTTCGTTTGTCCGATGCGAACAAATGCGCGTCTACCTTTAACCTAACCTTACATTGCAAGCATTCAACATTGCAAGCATTCACTCTTCTATATTTAAATGTATAACATTGTGATCTCATCATCAATGACCTCGATTATTTATAAGTAAGCATTTTCAGAAAAATGGAGGCATTTAAAACAGTTTGTTCCCCATATTAGATCCGGCATGTTTGATATTGAATTTGTTTTCATCAATTTCACAAGTGCCTAATAACCTCAAAAACCTGTAGATACAAATTTTGAGAACAATCTACGAGTTTGCACATTTTTTGTCGGCCATGGGCCCGCCATCTTTATTTTCACAATTTTGACATCAAATTCGTAATCAGCGACCTCGAAAACAGATAAACTCAAGTTTGGCGTACTTTGATGACCTCCTTGACGACATAAAGCCACAATTAATGTGGGGTCTATGATCCAGGGGCATGGATATTAATTGCACGTTTGAAAATTCACACCCCTTAAAAGTTGCGCTTTAGAGGTGCCATACCGGGAATTCAAAATGGGGAATAACGTTGTATATCAGCTTCCAAAGCCTTAGCGTGGGAACAATGATACATGCAAAAAATGGCGTTTCAGGTTCGGTATTGATCCCTACGTCACAGACCGAAATTTCATCTGCATCATTTTTTATGGGGTTATCAGACTCACAATCCTCTTCGTTTTCGATTCCATCATACGTTTGCTCGAAAATGGACTCCGTTGCGAATAATGACAAGCACCACTACAAGTCGTGCATATAACAGTACAATTCAGAATTTCAGCATCCGGCTGATATCCCTTTTTACATTTGCAAGAAATAAGTTTTTGTACATGGTTTCTGAAGCTGGAGGCTCGAGTGCCGTAACAGGAATTAGACCATTTTTGTTTCTGTTTCATTCCCATTGCTCTGCATTTTGTTTATTCCCATACCTCTGCTGAATCTGGTGATGGGTTCGGACACATTGTTAGGCTGCTGCTTCGGGAGAACCAGTGAAATAAGGAACTAGTCCGGTATACATAATATGTACACTTATGAAGCCATTGCGTGGATAAGTAGAACTATTGACGACAAGAGAAGACCTCTCCAAAATTAGAAGACTAGCATATGTATCACAGGAGCAATGAGAACATGCCCAATGGCAGCCATGGGAGTGATTCTCAACTTCACACCACTACATAAGGTGGTGGAAAAAAAACAAGATACAAACTGAGTAAAGAGAAAATTATTGAAAAAAAAAACACGCCATCACTTCTTAGAAACCAGGAAACGTGGGAATTGAGGTACGAAATTAAGCAACAATAAGTAATGGAATCCACCACTTGACTTGGTAATAATGCCATTCAATGGTACACCGACGGCTCAAAAGTAATATAAAGAACTGGGATAGTTGTGTTCGGGCCAGGAACCAAACACTCTGAAAGATTGGGGAAAATCCCAAGTATCACGCCATGGGGAAGTGCGCCCAGTTCAATATTTACAAAGGATTTTACAAAGATTCTGCCAGGTGACTACAATCCCTTCGGATCTAATGAATGCACAAGTCAAATTGAAAGAGCAGTGAGAGTATTAACAATGATCCTAACAGGACATTGTCGCCTGAATGGGCACCTGAAAAAGCTCAAGATAGTGGAGGAAGAAGAATGTATATTCTGTGGCATGGAAACATTCATTCACATTCTTGCGAATTGCACATCAATTCTGAATCCTAGAGTACAACACCTAGGAGATTATTGAATAAAAGAGGGACATTTATTCAAGTTAAAGTATGCAGATATGCTAAAATTCCTCCGGGAAATAGGACTAACGGAGCTACTAATCTCTGAGACTTTTCTCAGGAACAAAGTAAAAGTAAGGGGGCACAATAGATCTCCTAGGTCTCAGTGATTGTCACCTCAATATACATGCATACATACATACATATGTGCTTATTGTTTTTCAAGATTAAAAAGACCTATGACATTTACAGATTCTTTAATTTTAAATAGACTTAACAAAATATCCAATTATAAAATAGATCTGACAAATAAAGTATTGGATTTGTCTTAATTAATAGTAATACGAATGCCCCCAAAAAATATTATTTAGGCTTGTAACGTTTTTTCTTAGGAAGTGGTGGAGGTTTATATTCTAATGCAGCTAAACTAAGAGCAACTATTTCTTCACTCTGTTTTTTTATATCATCAAATGTTGGTACAGAATTATCTATAAATACGGTTTCTATTAGTGATTTCTCGCTAGATGCGACATTAACTTCTATTGGCTTGCTCAGATCTCGCATTAGTACTTCAAATAATTTATATCCTTTTTCCATGGTTGCACCACTTAAAAGATCTTTCGAATTTTGCGCCAATCTTGAAAATTTACTTAGTAATTCTGGAATTATCTTTATGTCATCAGCTTCGTCTTCTACGGGTGCTATAGGAAGCATATCCTCTTGTTTTAATGGAGATACGTCTTGATTGTTACCCGAGTTTATCAGTCTCGAAAGTAACTGAAGATGTTTCAAAGATTTTTTTATTTTAGCCATAAGTTGATATCTATTGTCTATCAAAATTTTCAACTCTTTACTCTCAGTTATTTTTTCCTCAATTTTATTTTTAAGCTCTACTTTCAGGATATTATACGAGGTAGTTGTTTCTAGCGTTGTACTAGTCATTTTCGTGTACACTTCCACAGCAGCTCTTTTCTTCACTAACAAATCCTCTCTTATACTTTCATTTTTTTCTTTCCATTTCAATAGATTTTCTTTTTGATGCAGTTGCTGGATTAGGAATGGATAAAGTTGATCGACAGAAGCTGCAATGAACGAAACTTTCAACATTTTCATGGTTTCCTCAATGGTAGAAATCTCTTCTCTCAGTAAGGTAAAACTAGACGAATCTCCTATATCGATTTTTCCCAAATTGATATCGCTATCTCGTCTTATTAGATGTTTCAAATTTTCTGAAAAATTTTCAACATTTCTTTGTACTGAATCAAGATCATTTTTCCTTTTTACCATTTCAGTCTTCACTATTTTTTCGAGAAATTGATATTCTTCTCTCCTATCATCCAAGTATTCTGCTGCATCTTGTCCTAGTTTTGTGGTGGACAACATACAGCTTCCTTGCTTAAAGCCATCGATATTTAAAGTTTTTAAAAGTGCATCAAAATAAATTGTATCTTTCCTCATAATAGCTATTATGTCTTTATATGAATTTCTTATATAAATGGCGGCTTCTTTTTTTAGTATGGCGTCTTGTACTTTGCCAGTAATTAGATAAGCGGTTTTTTCGCAGGGTAACAACGATTGAACACCTTCGAATTTAAGTTTATCTTCACATTCACTACACTTTAATTTCAATTCAATAAGTGTATCAGATTTTAACTTCATTTTGTACCTTAATAAATCACGGGCTTTACGTTTAGAAAAATTTACTTGGTGTATAACATCGATCACTTTTTCGGGAGGCGAATTCTGAAACCTGATCTGTAATCCTTTGTTAACAGCTAAGGTATTTCGGAGTTTTTGTTTATCACCTTGAATTGCGTTCTCCAAACTTTTTCTGTTAGTTTCTATGCTCCGTTGGAGCAGTTTTAATCCTCTACTTTGTCTTTTTAGGGCTAAGCTATTATCCATTTCGATAATATTTTTATCCCGAGTATATAGGCTGATTAGTCCTTTGTATTGTACGATTTGATCTTTGGTAGTCCACTTGGAGGAAGTCATCCCATGTAGTTTCACCTTGTTCATTGCTAGCATATTTATCTTATCCATATTGTATACGATTATTGAAAAAAAACTCGCAAAAAAAATATAAAAAAAAGTATAATTAAAAAATTTTCAATTTGCGAACGTTATCTACATTGACACTGACATAATATATTTTTACTTTATTGAATGACACTTTTAGCTTGTCATAAGTTTTTACACGTATCCGTATCCGTATTGGAGTTACGTTGACGTAAAGAAATTGTCAAGAAAACCTTTTTAGCAGAAAACGTATCGCTTCGTTCTGTTTTTAACTGTATAACCTCAAAGTTTTTTTATTTTAACTTTTTATATTTTTGTAAAACGTGAAATGGGGGCGATATTAAATAATCCATTGCTGCTAGACGAGGAAGATGATGTAATATAGCACTAATAGCACGGAATATTGACTTTGGTCGGGATACGGATACTTTTAAGTATACTGAGTAGGGTACGTAACAATACGTTCAACGCATCTTATCGGCTGAGACGTAACGGGACAAGCTAAAGTCTCTATTAAAATCATGGAGTCTCCATCATGACTATAATTATAACTTTTTTCTTCAAGCGTATAATAATAACTATATTACTTTTTGCAACACAGACCGTAGAAATATCCCATTATTTTACTAGTACAAAAATTAATTTTCATTATTGTACTAATAAAATAATGGGGCGTTGTAATCAAGTAGGTAGGAACTGTCATTTTTAAACTTATTTAATTTGACGTTTGTCTGTTTTGAAAATTTTGTGAAAAATGTCTCAAGAATTGCAATGTACGCCTCCGGAATTAGTTGAAATAGCTAATTCCAGTATTGAAACTCTAATTCCAACGAAGTCGCGTAAACTGTATGATTTTGCATACGAAAAATTTCTAAAATGGTGCAATGAATATAATGTACAGCAATACACGGAAAACGTTATGCTTGCATACTTCACGAATTTGTCCAGAAAGTTTAAAAGTTCTACTCTATGGGCACAGTATTCAATGATTAAAAGTCAATTAAACATTAAACATAATGTTAAAATAGAAAAATATAGCAAATTAATTGCATTTATAAAGCGCCAAGGGGAAAATTATACACCGAAAAAATCAAAAGTATTAACACAAGATCAATTTGATAAATTTCTCAAGGATGCACCAAATAATGTTTATTTAGCAACAAAGGTAGGTACTTTCTTATTTCTTTTTAATCATTATTACGTTTATTAAACCGTTGACAGTGATATCTACTAGCAGATCAATATTTAACTTGACAGCAAATATTACCTCATTTCCTACTTATAACATTTAATGACGGTAGCTCAGTGGCAGAGCTTTTGTCTTCGGTCGCAAAGGTCAGCGGTTCTAATCCCGGTGCTACCAGCTTTTTTATTTATTTATTTCAACGTTTGTTTTAGGTTATATTAATATTTGGAGTCACAGGAGCCCTTAGATGCGATGAACTTGTTAATTTAAAGTCTAGCGAAATCCAAGATTTGGGAAATTTAATTTTGGTTAAAATCATAAACACAAAAAACAAAAAACAACGGTCGTTTACTATAATTGGCGATTTTTATTTGAATTTGGTAAGACAGTATACGGCTCTTCGTCCGGATGATATTGGCCTGCAGCGATTTTTTATTAAATACCAGAATGGTAAATGTCACCGTGTGGTAATGGGTATCCACAAAATATCAAACGTACCAAAAGACGTTGCTACGTTTTTGAAATTAACAAATCCTCATGAATATACAGGACATTGCCTTCGGAGGACTTCCGCAACTATTTTAGTTGACAACGGAGGTGATATTACCGCTTTAAAGCGGCATGGTGGATGGAAATCCACCAGTGTTGCTGAAGGGTACTTAGAGGATTCCATTTCCAGTAAAACACAAACTGCACAAAAAATACTTAATTGGCAAGAACAACCAAGTAATAGTTCTGGAATCGCTGACATAATAATCGACAATCAACTTACTAATAATATGATGTATACCAATGACAAAATTGTAAATGTCGAAGCTGAAAGCGGTGGCAGTGGCTTAAATTTAAACAACTGCAGTATACAAAACTGCACATTTAATATTACTGTTAATAAATAGGTAACACTTTATGTAATTTTTCGTTTGTATTAATTAAATAGTTGAGATATAAACAAAGCCTTCTATATTTTTTATAAAATGCATATTATTATTACGCTTGAAGAAAAAATAGTATATGTTACTCGGAGCAGAAGGCCCATTATATGTTTCGCCCAGTTTGCACAGCCTCGGCTAGCGCCTCGGCAGTGCAAGAATCTGGGCTCAACAATAATGTTGGCCTTCTACTCCTAGTAACATAATATACTATTTTGCGCGATCGATCTTTTTTGTTCATTTACAGCATCGGTTGTCAGCTCGGTAGGTTGTGTTTACTGGTTTCTAAGTCTAACACGTCGGTAAGTGATTTACTTACCGTTCAGAAGTCGGTAAGTAAATTACTTACCGACGTCTTAGCCCTACATAGTGGTCCTAAATAATATATTACTTCATTCATTACACGAAAGGAACAAGAAAAATAAGAAGATTTATATTTTTTAATGAACAGAATCGAACAGAACAATATAAAAAGTAATAAATAGCATGAAAACAATTTCACCAAAATGCAAATTATATTTTAAACTGATCAATATACAAATGTCTAAGATATCTTCAAACAATAATATATCACAAAACAGTCTAACCTATAAAAGTGAAAGTTTATAGGATGACCTTGAATACAAAAATGAGGTGTAAAACCCATCCACTTGAAGCGCTAGTTGCAATTGAGTTGTCGAAACAGGCCTGGGAGCTAATGCCTTTAGCACGAAAAGAATGCACAATGACATACAGTGTGTTTGACATCAGCTTTGTCACAAATAATATTAAAAATATGCAAAATATTTTAAATTCAAAATTATCGCGATGTGTTGTGTGTTTTTTTCTGATTTTTATAACGACAAGTTCCGGTGAATGGAAATTCGAGACACAGGATTTTATAAATTTAAAAATATCTAAACATTATGTACTATCAACAAAAATTCGCAACGAATCCAACTTGGAGCAGTTGAAAACAGGTATATATTTCAATATATCCCTTAACAAGTTTTTACGGTATAAAATTTTTATTCAACGAAGAAAATCCAAAAGATTTTAAAATTCATCATAGCTGTCACATAGTTGTTGTCACCATTGTCTTTTATATATTGTTTCCTTTTGCCATTTGATGCTGTTATTTGTGTTTTAATTAGGTACTATTAGTGTTATCAAGTGTGATAATTCATAATATTATAATAACTTTATAATGGTTGGTGTGAAGTGTTGCGTTCCTGGGTGTACAGACATTACATCAAAACGACATAGGTTTCCTAAACATGACCCTTTGTTGTTGAATGAATGGGTTGCCTTCATTCGCAATCCAAAACTAAAGGAATTGAGCGCTGAACAGATTTATAAATCCTACAAAGTTTGCAACAGACATTTTGAACCACAATATATTGTTATTGGGACAAAAAGGGGCCTCACTCGCAAAGCTGTTCCTACAATCCTTTCAGGATTGATCAAAAAGTGATGGAAAATATGTAATATTATCACTCTTAAGTATTACTTAGCGCGTGGTAAAATGTAAATTGCATTTAGGATTTCCTAAATTCGTTTTAGGTATTACCTGACTTTAGGAAATGGTTAATGAAATCGGGTATTAGTCATTCAAATAAACAAACTTCCATTAAAAAAAGCGTAATGAAAGTTCTGAACCCATCCACTGCGATCACTGAAATTCTTCTTCCCTTAGTCTGTTTTTCGGCCTCAGCTGCCTTGTCTATTTCGACAACTCAATTACAACTAACGCTTCAAGTGGATGGGTTTGACACCTCATTTATTCATTCTAGGTAATCCTATTAGACTGTTTTGTGATAATATATTTAATTTTATATCTTAACTACATGTCATAAGTGACAATTAAGCCAGGCTACACATCAGGGAAACTAGGAACGAGAAATATGAAATCTGAAACATCAAATATGGAATACGAAACAGAATCAAATTAAATTATTTTGTTTCAGTTAGCAATGGACATCGATGATAGTTTGGACGCAGTAGTTGGGGTTGTAACCATATTATTATCATCAAAACACAAAAAAAATTCAAAACGAAAGAAACGACGTTACTGGGTACATCCGTATAGCCATATGAATGTTAAAAATGGTTCTTTTAATATAGTGTCGAAATGATTAACTGAGCATCCGGACAAATTTCAGTCTTTTTATAGAACGTCTGTACCAGTCTTTTGTGACGTCACGGAAATCTGGCTGTCTATAGAGGTTGTTTGTATCACGATACGAATACTACTATCGCCTTCATCTTCGGAAGTCATCGTAATTTAACTAACCAACTTGTAAATATACGACATGTTATGACATATATTTGACAGACTAAAATTATATTTTTGGCCTTGCCAGTATTTCAGGATTTGTGTCTGTAAACCATGGAGCTACTATTAAGAGGAGATGACACAGTCGACTATCT
>CAJUYI010000079.1:296531-308202 GCA_910591695.1 Galerucella pusilla
ACTTTTATGATAGGCGTAGCGACTCCTCTCAATACTAGCTCCATGCTGTAAACAGATACCTACATAACCTTAGTTGGAGAGTATTTTATTTTAGTGTCATTTAAATAAAAGGTGTGTTTGAATTGAATAAATAAGGTAAGTTTGAACTATACCTCCAGTCAATATTCAGTAGAACTTACTCTGTTTTTTATTGTAGGTTGAGGATGCTGCCCCATTTAGCAAAATTAATTCGGCAAAATATGGAAGAGCACGATAGGCATAAAGAAACAATGGAATATAACTTGGAAGAATTATGCGAAATAACAGTGAACCATTTATATTAAGTGACAATCATTTTAAAGATACTTTCAGACTAACTGAAGAAATGGTTCATTATTTGATTGAACAAATAAGCCCTCACATGTCTTTTTCACTGCATCCCAGTGCTCTACCACCGGAATTTATTTTAGATATAGAAAAATAATTAATTTCTTTACTTTATAAAATCTCTGACAAATTCTAAGGTTAAGAGGTTTTCTAGGATTTTAGGTTAAAAATTAAAATGGTTTACTAAAGCTGTTTGTTCACGTCTTTGTTTTACGTGTGGAATAGATGGCAATATCTGTATTTGTAGAGTAGGGAGGGTGAGTGTAGGCTCACAGCACTTAGGCCACATGTGACCCATTGTACATCCTCCCGAGGAGTTGTCCTCCTAGGTCATCGTCGATCCTGTCCTTCTCAGGAAGGTGGACAGGTCACTAGGAGACATCTCCTTTATATCGGCAGGTGTAGGCCAAGACTCACTGAACACACACTCTCTTATTGAGGTTAACTCCGGACACTCGCATAAGACATACCTGACAGTTTGATATTCCTGTTCACACATCCTGCATAGGGGTGTGTCCACTAGCCCCATAGTATGGAGGTGTTTCCTTAGTTGACAGTGGCCAGTCAGAAATCCTACTGTTAAACGTATGTTTCCCTGGTCATTGCCAAATATTTCTTCGGCGCCAGCTTCCGAGGGTCGCCCAGGGTGACCCTGGCAAAACTGCATCCTTTGATTCCATCCCATCCCTTAAGGGATTGAGTATGGGTGTAACGTTTGGCTAGTTCCGCAATTGTCGAAGTCGTTAGGTCACTGGGTCCTAGAATTTTTAGTCCAGCGGCTTCCCTGGCTAAAGAATCGGCAATGCGATTTCCTTTACTCCTGTCGTACCCTTTAACCCACCTCAGGATAATATTGTTATCTGCCGAGGCGTCAGCTAAATCTTGGTGGCACTCTAGTACTAGCCTCGATATAACACGTTGTCTGTTCAAGGCTAATAGAGCTTGTCTACTATCAGTGCAGATTATTATGTTTTTGCCAGAAATTCCTCTTCTGGTTAGTTCTTTTGTGGCAATTGAGATACCAGCCAGTTCTGTTTGAACCACGCTGGTATTGTTTCCCATTCCCCACTTAATCTTTAGGCTTAGTGCTCTCGAGTAAACTCCACATTCTGAGCCTTCTTTCATTTTTGAACCGTCTGTATATAGATGGCAATAGTATAGTACATTACGTATTAAGAACGGTAAGGGTTGTTTACCTGTCGACAGCAATGTTTGGAGACCGGTATTACCCTTAACGTTCGAGATGCTTATACCATTTTTTGCGCAATCGTATTGAAATAAACTTCGAATGAAATAATTTAAATTTCTTCGACATGAACGAAATGTCAAAAGTGACATTTATACTTCTCGATCAGTTTAAAATATAATTTGCATTTTGGTGAAATATTTATCACACACTGTTCGGTTCTGCTCATTAAAAAAATATAAATCTTCTCATTTTTTTTGTTCCTTTTGTGAAATAAATGAAGTTATATATTATTTAGGACCACTTAAATGTATGTAGGGTAGGACGTCGGTAAGTAACTTACTTACCGACGTTCGGGCGACGTTTGAACGGTAAGTAAATCACTTACCGACGTGTTAGACTTAGAAACCAGTAAACACAACCTACCGTCCTGACAACCGATGCTGTAAATAAACAAAAAAGATCGATCGCGCAAAAATATATTGACAGACATTGCTGTCGTCCGGTAAACAACCCTTACCGTTCTTGATACGTAATATACTATAACGACAAGTGTAGATATGTGTGCGGGTGTCGCTTTCAAGCGAGAAGGAAAGCGACCTGGACGTCTATTCCTGACCAATGAGCGGCATGGTCACATGAGACGATCGTCGTTATATTATTGGCCCGTGATCCGCTATTTCTGATCTCATAAAATCATACGCTCCGGATCCGCATGGTCCGAAATAGAGGAGCAGAGTCGAATGAATTGGCGCTTGCCTAGTAAAGAGGTTTTTTAATGGAAATTTGTTCACATTCTGTCATAGAGAAATAAGTATATAATTACTATTTCTCTATGCGTTCCGTAATTATTCTGTCAGTTCTCTGCTTCTTTGAATCTGAAATTCAGGTCCATAGAGTTGAAAAAAATACTTTGTCGTGAGTTTTAGTGGTTTTACTGATTTTCAGTGTTTTTAATCGGAGTTTTATTATGGACATGAAGAACTATTATTTTTGGCACGTAATGATGGAGGATTTACGGGAGGCAGAGGAGGAAGTACGAATTGACGAAAATAGGGGCTCCAGGTTTTTATATGACCATCGCTTGGAAGCATGACGTTTGTGGGGGCACTTCTTTTTTAAGGAGTGAAACGCGACTGACTCATTTTTATTCAATTTTAATAATCATTGATTTACTAAACAGACTACGTTTTTTTATTATTGGTAATATAACATAACAAATATAAAAAATAATTAATGACAGGCAATTATGACAACCGTACAAAAAAAGGAGGGTAAAAATAACTAAAAAGTAAATCTTTTGTATCAAATAATGCTGGCAACAACGCAATAATTTTGAACGTTTACATGTAGGTTCAAGAATTAACCATGGGAGTACATAGATCGCACGAGAGAAGCACCGGATCGTATGATCGTATGACTCAAGAATAGCTACCCTGAGACGTAAGGGGGGAACCTGAATAGAAGCGTTATGATACCTAATTCTTGCCTAATTCTTATCGTTTCTGGGCAACTTGACGTCAGAAAAATAGAATTCTACTTGGCGGAATCTACCCACAGACATTTAGTAGATTAGTTTCCATTGTCAAGCCTCACATAATTATTAATCCTTCTTCTTTCACTCTTGAAACTGATCAAATATTACCTGCAATCCGAAATAACGAACAACAAAAAACAAAAATATAGAACAGAACCTATTTCATGTAAATACGTTTCTACAGGATTTGTTTCGCTATGACGTCACATGAAACACATTTCGCTGATGTGCGTATTCTCATTTCGGCAATGTGTACTTATTTTATAAAACGTGTTTCATGTTTTTCGTTTCACATTCCATGTTTGAATGACAGCCACGAATTGTACCAGTTTTTGGCGCCAAAACTGATAGATGTGATTTTGTAAACAAATTTTATCACATGTCATTGACAGATAACGGGCTTAAAATGGCGACTGTCAGACATGCGCACTCAGTAAATGAATTGGGATGGTGTATTCTGTGCTTTTATATGCAATTTTTAGACAGAGAAGTCAAATTTTGTACAATAATATTTATAATGGATAGTACATATAAGGCGGACACCTCAATTACACCACTAAAAGTTACTAGATTAAGAGGGTGTTCCGAAAGGGTAGTCTTCAAACTTTTCGAACTAATTGACAATTATGTGACATATGTATTATATTGCTCGCAGGTGTCGTGTTCAATGAGGGATCAATGCAAGTCTACAATTTGAATCATCATTGGCCACAGGCCATGCGAAAGTTGTAACCAAACGTAACATTATTGTTAACGAAATGTAAGGTTATCATAAGTAATTCATGTCAAATTGGATGATATAAATATGTACAAAAAAGCTACTGTTTGTTCAAATTATTTTCTGCTATGCTATAACCTCAACAATATTGTTTATACAACAATGTTTTCAGCAACATGCAAGCAGAATAGCACTGAATGTCAGAGTCGGTAAATAAGTGTGAATATTAAACTGTGGAAGGTCATGTCACTAAAGTTCAATAAAAATTTCACCATGCCTCATTGTTTTGTACCGGGTGACCAACTAAGAACGGCCGTCGGCCATATCTCAGAAGTGGATTATAGCACAGGTTCAAGAAAAAAATTTTTACAACAAAAGTGGCCTCGAGAAATTCTGCATATTTTTAATATGACAGGTTTAAGTCTATCTCTTCAAATAAGGGAAGGGGGAGAGTGGGAACCTTGTTAAGGAAAAAACGCCTGTAATTCCGGTTCTGCTTGACCGATTTTAATAAACTTGATGTTGTTTGAAAGAGCTTTTGTTGAACAATCGAACATTTGTAAATATGAAGCAATCTGATCAATTACATAAATGCTAGAGGGCGCTGTTTTATTTTTTTCAAAATATTGTGTTTTCTCGTAACAATTTTAAATGGAAGCATACGAATTGGAGTAGGTCTTTAAAAAGTAGTCTGAATTAGTTTTGGAACATGCAAACAGCATGGCGATATCTCTTATGTCAAGAAAATATATTTGTATTCTGTGTAAATATTAATTTATTAAATCGCAGAGCGCTTTCGGCTATTAAGCCATCTTCAGTGCTTACCTGCAAGTAAGTAAAAAAGTTGGAAAATATAAAAGAAGTAGATAAAAAATTACTTACTCGTCAGGTAATTTGTACAAGAAACTATGACAACACATTGACTTCATAAATTAAAATAACATTGAAATTAAAATGATCCCCTGTTTAGGGTTTTGTGAATCTAGATGTTAAACATTATAAAATTTAGTTAAAATTATTTTAGACAACACGTGTTCGTCTAACGGATGTTGAAGTGACACTCCTTCAATTTTAAAAATTAACATATGACAAATGACAGTGAACATAGAACTCAATCATTCTAACAGGAGTTTAAAATTGACATTGTAGAAATCTTCTTGAAATGTCCCAAAACAGATATGTAAACTTCATAAATGAAAATATAAATAAATAATTTGATAAAGGTCTAATGAGAACCTATCAAGTTATAAAATACTGAAAAAGATTAATGGTCTAATGAGAACCCATTACTAAATCTAAATCAAAATAGAAAATTCACATATATATCAAGAGAGATCCAAAAATAAACAAATTAATTTAAACAATTAAAATATTAATGCAAATAATAATGAAATAATTATCTGAGAATGATTCCAAACAACATAATTAAATAAACATTGTAGTCTAGTAGTCACCAATAACAAAACACATCTAATAAGGGAAAATAAATTTGATTAAAGTCTAATGAGAACTCAATATTCAAATCTAATTCCAAAAACGAATAAGATTAATATATCTCTTATCCCCTATCCAGAGATATCGTAAGAAACAGGTAAATGGCGGGTTTTGTTCATCCCACGTCTAGAATTAAATTTACCCTGAATGAAAATATCTTACATTGGTCTACAGTAATTCAAACTGTTATCATACTAATGTAATGGTTGCCCCTAAATGTAATGCTGGCTATTAACAATGAGAACGAATTTCAAAATAATGTGATAAATCGAACAATTGAAACCTTTAATGAATAACTGGGGACGTAATTAGTGCCGCCCTAAATGTTCGAAATGTCGTCCATCATTTTCAATGCATGAAATCAATCGCTGAAGGGTAGATAAAACAACAGCTTCAATTTCTGCCCTTGAAATACTCCGTATTGTCTATCGTTTCCTTTCAACCATGTCAGCTCTTGTTGCGGGTTTATCGGCTTAAACGAGATCTTTTACTCGCCCCCACAAATAAAAACCTAAACAAGTTATGTCTGGAGACCTCGGTGGCCAAATAAATGAACTTTTTAAATTTTAACCGATATTTACGATATCTCAGGATAGGAAAGAGATATCGCCTTGCGGTTTGCAGTGTTTTATTACTTATTCAGTCTACTTTTTGAAGATCTAATTCAATTTGTATACTTCCATTTAAAATTGTTACGAGAAAACACAATATTTAGAAAAAATAAAACAGCGCCCTCTAGCATTTATGTTATCATTCAGATTGCTTCATATTTACAAATTTTCGATAGTTAAACAAAACCTATTTCAAACAACATCAAGTTTATTTAAATCGGTCAAGCAGAACCGGAATTACAGGCGTTTTTTCGTAACAAGGTTCCCACTCTCCCCCACCTCTTATTTGAAGAGATAGACTTAAACCTGTCATATAAAAAATATGCAAAAGTTGTCGAGGAATGTGATTATGATATTTTATATGCTCCATGAAGTAAATTTTGAAAAATTTTGCATTTTGAAATTTTAACTGTTATACGCCCTCTAGCGGTGGACCTACAATTCTGAAAAAAATTTCCAAGCTTTTCTCGAGGCCACTTTTGTTAAAACATTTTTTTTGAACCTGTGCTATAATCCACTCCTGAGATATGGCCGACGACCGTTCTTAGTAGTCCACCCGGTACATCAAAGTAAAAAGTTGAATCATAGACTATTGGAAGCGCTTTTCAGATGATATAGCAATACCTTGAAATTGGGACGTAGATTGTCCAGATATTTCTCGAAATTTTTTCATTTTGTACATTAAACCAATATAGCCACGTTCATAATAACTACAATATATTTTTATCACATTGAAAAATTTTTTTCGAACAATTATCAATGTCTCTGGGCTATTACTACTGATAATAACCCCATGGGTAATTATATAAGAACCCCATGGGTAATTATCATTTATGTCTTAGCATTTCCAAGGTAATTTAAAAATTATTTGTATGCCTAGGCTGCGAAATACCTTTTTAACGTACCGAAAGAACAGTTATCGCCGAGGCCAATTGCGGCCGAGGCAAGATAATCTTGAGGTCGTTGAAAAGTTTCGCGGCCATGGCATACACACTATTTTTCTGCTGAGAACGCGAAATACTGACTTGGCGTGCAATTGCTCGAAAAAAATTTCGCGGCCGTTACCCATAGCAGCGGCTGCGAAACCAAACGTCACTTCCAAATTAGACGATTCTAAAATACAGAGTGTCCCAAACAAGAGTGACTGATTTTAAACATAAATGCCCAGCTTATTGATTGCTCAAAAGATATGGGGTCTTCACTAGTTTCACTAGTTTATCAAAGAGATTTTCTTAGGCTTGGCTGGCATTTCATCCCATCAACACAGGGTGTTTTACTAATGTTGGTCAAATTTAAAGGGGAAAATATTTACTATTTTAAATGGAACACCCTATAATTTTTGATCTCATTCGAAAGAGCAATCATTCCCCTTTCCAAAAATATATAGTTTTCTATCTTTTGTTTCATCAACAACAAAGATATTCGAGATTTCATGTAGTAGTACATTTTTAATTACGTGAATAATTGCCAACAAATCTGACAAACAGTTTATTTAGTAAGAAAACATGATAACATTATTTAATACATATGAAGAAGGAAGAACAAAAAAGTTACAATAAATGCTGCATATGCCTACCCTCTTCGTTTATGCATAACTGTAAATGAAATTTTAAATTTTCAAATGAATTTTCTAACATTTCTTGCGGAATGTTTTCAATAATGTTCCTGATATTATTTTTTAGTTCTGCTAAATTGTTAGGCTTAGGATTGTAGCACCTATCCTTCACATATCTCCAGAGAAAAAAATATGGGACAGTTAATTCAGGAGACCGCGGTGCCCATTCAATCGGTCCAGCTCGACTAATCCACTTATCATTAAAAAAGGTTTTTAATGAATCTCGTGCTATTAACGAATAATGTGGTGGTCAAAATTGCTGATTTTGTTGTTATGCGTCAAACGGTCACAGCATGAGTTGATTTAAGACATCAAAATACGTTCATATGAAATTACTAATTAAAAATGTACTACTACATGAAACCTCGAATATCTTTGTGGTTAATGAAACAAAAGATAGAAAACTATACATTTTTGGAAAGGAGAATGATTGCTCTTTCGAATGAGATTAAAAATTATAGGGTGTTCCATTTAAAATGATACATATTTTCCCCTTTGAATTTGACCAACATTAGTAAAACACCCTGTGTTGATGGGATGAAATGCCAGCCAAGCCTAAAAAAATCTCTTTGATAAACTAGTGAAACTAGTGAAGACCCCATATCTTTGGAGCAATCAATAAGCTGGGCATTTATGTTTAAAATCAGTCACTCTTATTTGGGACACCCTGTACTACAATGACAATCTACAGAGAATCTATGACAAAATTATCGCAAATTATCAATGTTCTTGGTATACATATTATAGCTGAAGATATTTTTAATTACCTGAGAAACGCTAAGACATGAATGATAATTACCCATGGGGTTCTTATCAGCTATAATATACCAAGGATATTGATAATTTGCGATAATTTTGCCATGGATTCCGGAAGCATGTTGCTTGGTAACCGCCCGTCGCCGAAGGCGGAGGGTTGTTGCTTCAAAGCAACTTGCTTGAGGAAGTTATGGCAAAGTTATTAGAATTTATCAATGTCTCGAGGTTTATTCGGTAAGATAATTTTATATCAAAAACAGAACACAGAGCCAGATGCTGCAAATGCAATACGCATATATACAGATGGTTCAAATATGAAAGAAGACTCAGGATGTGGAGTTTACTCGAGAGCACTGAGCCTAAAGATTAAGTGGGGAATAGGAAACAATACCAACGTGGTTCAAACAGAACTGGCTGGCATCTCAATTGCCACAAAAGAACTAACCAGAAGAGGAATTTTTGGCGAAAACATAACAATCTGCACTGATAGTAGACAAGCCCTATTAGCCTTAAACAGACAATGTGTTATATCGAGGCTATTGCTAGAGTGCCACCAAGGATTTAGCTGACGCCTCGGCAGATAACAATATTATCCTGAGGTGGGTTAAAGGGAACGACAGGAGTGAAGGGAATCGCATTGCCGATTCTTTAGCCAGGGAAGCCGCTGGACTAAAAATTCTAGGACCCAGTGACACCTACGGCCTAACGACTTCGACAATTGCGGAACTAGTCAAACGTCACACTCATGCTCAATCCATTAAGAGATGGGATGGAATCAAAGGATGCAGTCTTGCCAGGATCACCCTGGGCGACCCTGGGAAGCTGACGCCGAAGAAATATTTGGCGATGACCAGGAAAAACCTACGTTTAACAGTAGGATTTCTGACTGACCACTGTCAACTAAGGAAACACCTCCATCTTATGGGGCTAGTAGACACACCTCTATGCAGGATGTGTGAGCAGGAAGATCAAACTGTCAGGCATGTCTTATGCGAGTGTCCGGAGTTATCGTCAATAAGAGAGCGTGTGTTCGGTGAGTCTTGGCCTACACCTGCCGATATAAAGGAGATGTCTCCTAGTGACCTGTCCACCTTCCTGAGAAGGACAGGATGGACGATGACCTAGGAGGACAACTCCTCGGGAGGATGTACAATGGGTCACATGTGGCCTAAGTGTTGTGAGCCCACCCTCCCTACTCTACAGATACAGATACAGAGATTGTATGCAAATGAATACTTTGAGGAGTATTATCCTCCATTGATTGGTCGATTACATAAACATTTTTGTTTCCAAATCTTGGAACCGAAATTTTTCATAACTGTCAAATTGTCAAGTTTGCTTATTTACAGAAACGCTGAGACAGGTCTATTTTGATGCACGGGTGTAATTCGGTAGAATATTTCTCGAGTAGAAGAAAGTAAATTGGCCGTTTCCAGACTTTTGGGCCACTCTATATAGGCAAAGATTACAGAATAAATATAAGATGTTTCACTCATTCACTCTAGGGCGGTTTGATTCAAGTTGCTGTCCGAAGCGGACGCCGCTCTCATAAATTATGTTTACGATTCGCCTTTGTTGTCAATAACGAGATCGGTAGATACCAGAACAGTTCGAAGAGCTTATTTTATTTTAAGCTATACAGGGGTAATTAATATATTCATATTAATAGGATTCTTCATCACAAAGGTTTATTTTTAAATGTATTTCGAAAAATGTTCGGGATATGAATTTGAAAAGGTAAGTAAAAAATAAACTTGAATTTTTAAAATGAATCAATTCACAGTTTTTATCCAGCATCTTGGTAATTTTGTGATACTTATTGATAATCTATCAGATATTTATCACAAATTAAATTAATATACCAATTAGCCACCAGAATAATAGGGCCACTAAATCTTAAATTTTGATCTTTAAATAACGCGTATTTCTTGGATTGACAATGTTAAAACAGTAAAAAGAGAAGCAGCTGCAGGACTTTATTAAAAATTTTTATAAATGTTGTAAAATACTAAGTTTGGAGTTTGGTTTATGTGTTAAATTTAATCTATTGTCTTTCAAATCTTTCAATATACATTTGAGAGTAAAATATATACGAACTCTGGTGTAGAGACTTGCATAATATTTGAAAGGAAATTGATTACATGGATGATGAAAAGAAAATTTAGTAAATTCGTTCAAAAGGAACTGACCAAGTCCCCTTTGGTTAACTATAGAATTGAATTTTTCGATAAATATATTTTCCATCGCAATAACGTTCTCAATAATGTCCCTTGATGGTACACATAAGCTATTAACGAAAAAAATATTAATATGATTTTTTGCTCATTTGAACAATTAATTAATAAATTTAAAAAATCTATACAATAAAAACCGCAATGAAAACCATCAAAATCCACTAATATCCAACCTTGATATTGATCCAATGGAACAGAGAAGATTGAAAAGACGCTGGCCAGAAGATCTCATAGGGTGATCAACAGAGACCCATCAGTGGATGGTGCCCGCCTCAAGTCATTTAGCAAGAAACCACATCATTTACTTATTACTGGATACTTATTGAGTAGATTGTAGATTTGCAATTGAATTAAAAAAAACATAAATATAAAACACGAGCAACCAATTATAAACACAGTTCTAAAATAACAGCGCTCGACGGGCGACGTCCCGTATAATATGCCAAATTAAATGCAAGTAAGGACGTAGCGACGTACTGTACCATCCAAGTCACCAGACAGTCACCAGCGGCATCGGTGCTTTACGCTATAAATTCTTACGAGTGAAACATCTTATATTTATTCTGTAATCTTTGGTATAGGACAAAAACAAACAACTTAACGCTAATTTTGGATGAAGAAAGAAATTTTTGAATGGCGCACTAGTTTTTGTTCCACTCCGTACAATAATCGTATAGTAGATTTAGAACAGATTTCCCTATACTTAAGTGTAACAGTATTCAACATTTTTTGAAGTGATAACTCCTTTAAGCGCGTTGAGCACTTTTTGGGTTGAGAAAAAACATGGATTTTGGGTCATCGTAAGCTTTTATGCAACACACAAAATGTTAGCTTGTGTAACACAATTAACAATGAAGCGTATATCATGTAGTGTTGCATATGTCATCGTCACACTTTACATGAGCTAAATGTATAGCGTGTGCTCTATTTTATAGGGGTGAATTTATTTGGGGACAAATTTCCTTCCATAATAGGCGTATGATAAATTTTTTGAAAAGAGGTTCATTTTTGTGTGAGGATTTTCGTTTACCATAAGATTACCCTACAATTTTTAAAAGGGACATTTATTTGCAAAATAGTTTATCCACCATAGACGTAAGATAGGGTTTGTGTAAGGGAATCATTGATCTATAAAAATTCCCACCTACCATGGG
>CAJUYI010000079.1:308212-322099 GCA_910591695.1 Galerucella pusilla
TTGTGTAAGGGAATCATTGATCTATAAAAATTCCCACCTACCATGGGTGTACGATGAAAATTTTGAAGGGGTTAATTTATTCCGAAAAATTTTCTCCCATCAAAGGCGTATAATAAGGTTTTTGATAACGGTTACTTTTTTGGGCAAAATTTCCATTTACCATGGAAGTGTGACAAAATTAATATAAGGGATTGATTTATTTGGAAAAATTTCTTCCATCATTGGCGTACTATAAAATGGTTAAGAGGGATCAATTTGTGGAAACTCTACATCATGAGCGCACCACAAAATTTTCGAACGAGTTAGTTTATTTGATAAAATACTAATTGCTATGGAAGTAAAAAAAAATATTGAAAAAGGTCCATTTTTTTTTTCTTTTTTGTCGGAAGTCCCCATGGGTGCCTATTTGCAATTGTTTGGTTTTTATTATTTAATAAAAAAATAATTAGGTATAGTGATTTATGTACTCGATCAAAAATCTGACAAAATATTCTAAAGGAAATGTTCAACGTTCCCCATTGTGCACAAAGTTCCAACACTGCACGATTAGTTTCTTTTCTTGTTGGCGGAGTAACATTTGAATGCAGTTCAGCAAAAACTCGACATGTTATGAATAGAGTTTTTTTAACATTATCCATAAATTAATAGATATGAGATAAAAATATTTAGGAAATATTGGTTACTACATCCGTATCTTACAATTGTTAGATTTTTCAATTTTTTTGGTTTATTTGGTAGGCGAAAAACAGTTGTGTGCTGCTTGTGTAACATGCTCATTATCTGCTTTAATGTCTCAATATACTACAACAGAGAACAAAATAGTATATTGTCATAAAAGCAGAGAATGAGCTTCAACAGCCCAAGACTACCAGCTTGACGTGAAACGTCAAATTAATCAAGTGACAATTAGTGAAAAGCTTCCCTTTGCTGCTAAACAATACTTTCCGCCCTATTATTAGTGTTCACATGATTGGTTCTCCGGTAAGGTAGGCGAAAAATTAAGTTTCGACACAATTAAAATATACATACACATGTTCCAGAGCACATACTATATCTGGGAGGCTTAGTAACAGCATCTGCCAAAGGGGTAGTTGGTGTCTTCGTAGACGTTGTCGTTGCTTCCAATAAAGAAGGTTGATCACCCTCTCCAGCATGTTGTTGTGACCCTGGGCAACACAACCACGATCTTCTGGGCAAATCTCCAGTATAGGGTTCATCATAAGTGCGTTCATCCACTAAGCGGTCACTTTTGCTGATGGTGTACAAGTGCCCGAAACTGAGGTCTCTACGATAAAGCTTTTATTGAAAAAAATTGCTCACAGTAGCTTACGGATTTATCGAAATTAGGCAAGTTTCTCTGTTAAGTTTTAATATACAAACCTTCCAAAATGTCCTCCGACGCAACACTTGGCATGATCTGCGCCTGCTCCAAAGTTACAATTTTTAAAGCTCAGCTCGTAGTCCGTGAGAAAATTTGGTTTTCCATCAGGTAGGACTTTTCCATATAAAAAATTTGGATGCATATGAGCGACGTCTGTCGACGAAACAACATCTTGGTTGGGACTGAGTTTAGGTACAGGATCTGGTGTCTTCAGGTGCGCTTTTTCTGGACTGGGAGTTCCAGTGCAGGTTTCTACTGGATTAAAAATGTACGTCGTTAGACAACTCTTGTCCCCTCCGCCGCCACCCTCACCACACCCGTTTTCTAGTGTTAAATCTGCCCCCGCCAGAATGATTGTTCTTTTCGTTAGGTTATAGTTCGCGGCGTTCGCGCAATCTCATGGTAGTGGGAACCTACAAATATGTTCATAACCATAGATGTTTTATTTATATGGTTTATAATTTTGCGAAATTGTAGCACTATCGGTAGCTAAAGACCTATATTAATACATAAGAATTATCAAAAGTAATAAATGGGAGCTATGAATAGTAGCTTGCTCCTGAATTTTACACAAGATTATATGTATAAATCCTGGTTTTTACGGCAATTTGACTATAATGTATATTTTATAAAGTGAATTAAGATTAGGCAAACAAAACAAATTTATCGATTTTCAAAGGTTTCCTAATTAGCTCAACATCCTGGTTTAAAAAAGTTAAAAATGCCAATATTCAACAGGCCCTTTTATAGCTATTAAATTAAATCTAAATATGTTATGTTAAATGACATTTTTTTATCACCCTGTACGTTTCAAGTATAATAAATTGAATTATGGACATTTCCTAATATTCCAGAAATGCATATCTCAACAACTGTTAAGTAATTTCGAGTCTACCAGTGGCTAAAGGGAAATTTAAGGACGATTCGAGTTTGAGTAATTAGTAATTAGCTATAGTCTCGTCGATTCCGAGAAAAACCGCATGTAAACAGAGACCACGCGTGATCTATTCTAAGTCGGCTGCGTATTATCAACTTGCCTAGGTCATTCTCAATGTCCACGTGATTTTGTTTCGAGCGGTTTTTCTTGAGAACGAACCGACTATTTTGATATTGCCAGATATAAATACATTTAGAATTTTGGTGTATTTTACAAGATAAATAGGTTAGTATATCTCACAAAGTAATGATTTTATAAATTGTTGTATACATATTTTTGCTAATCATTTTATTGAATATTGTATTTGAAGCTCTCTAGTTTATCCAATCTGTATCCATACTTTGGAGAGTTTGCGCCACTTACAGTTTAATCCATAGTTCTTCATTGTATTGTGAGGAGTTTGCGCAACCTAAGTTCTGCCTAGTTCTGGTACAAGGTGCTCAGGTCATCATTATTCCGTGTATTCCCTGTAACGTGATGAGATTTAGCCACTTGCAGTGTCTACTTGTTTTTCTGGTAATGTGGAGAGTTTGTGCCATTCACAGTTTCACTCATAATCATTTATTGTATTGTGGAGAATCTGCGCTACTCACTGCTTGTCCAGAGTTTAGGGTGACTGCTCACGTCACCATCATTCCATGTATTCCCTGTATCGTGGAGAGTTTCAGCCATCTGCAGTGTAACCTTAGTTTTGCTGTACTCTGGAGAGTTTAGACCAAATACAGCCTAATCCATAATAGTCCAGTTGGTAAATTAAAGGACAAAGCTCCTGAAAAGTCTGTGAAGATTTCACTTTGTGCTCAATTTGCAGGTCACGGCAGATATTTTCAATGAGAAAAAACTTAACGCGATTGAGTTTACGGAAGGGGGACAAATGGCCTCCTAAACCTTTCTCGCTAATATCTGGCTCAATATGCGAATTAGAGAATTTTTTTTAAGATAAAAGATCGTCTAATTATCTACAGATCCCTATCATTTTTTTCTAAAATTGTATAGTTATCGAGAAAGTGAGACCTAAAAGTCTCCTCATTTCACGAATTGTTCCATAACTCGGCAAAAAATTGACATTTCCCGATGATTCAAAGTTCTTTGCAATGTTAAGACCCGTAGCTATTATTCCATGTAACTTGCAGCTCGTTCGTACTTGACAAAAATATTTAAAAAAGCGGTCAAAGTTTTTTCCACAAGATTTTGAGACTATTTCATTAATCTGTTTATTTTTTTCAAAAATAGTCTTTTATCCTAATTTTTTTTATAATGGAACTTTAAGAGGTCTTGAATGATCTCAGAAATTGTTTTGCGTTTTGATAAAAAATTGATTTGTTGATTTTAGGCATTTACAATAACGATGATTTGAATTATAGACATGCTTAGAATGTAAGGTTCATACCTTACATTAAACAAAAGAGATTGAAATAAACTTACCACATAATATTTTTCATATATCGCGAATTTTTGTTGTAAAAAAATAGAGGTTATTTTTTCAATACTAACGAATGCAATTTTATAATACGTATTTCTTATATTTATACTTTAGTGGTTATTACTTCGAAATAAATGGAATAATATTTAAAATGAAATTTTTGAACTACTAGACATTTTCGCAAATATCTTCAATATTTAGGTTCAAAAAGGCTTTGCACACCTTTAGTTTCTCCATTTTATTTTCTTGTTTCATTTTTACTGATATTCTAGTTACACTTTGATCTGTATCAGTTGGTTTTGAAGCGATATGTGTTAAATTATGATGAAAACTATTGTTATGTGAGAATATGTTATTTTTAATTGTGCTATTAGACTAGTCGAATTAGCTTACTTTGAAGCGAAAAAAAACAAAAATGTTAACAGGATGGGAACAGTTGGAAATGGTAAATAGGCGTATAATAAACGTGAAAAAAATAAATGCGTGAGCAGGGGTGTTTCCAGATTTATTTGGGGGGTGAAAAGGGGTGGAATTTTGGATTATTGCGATTTCCGGCGAAAGTTAACGTCGGAGAGAAAAGTGTTCAACAGAAAAGCTGTAGATCATAAAAAGGTCTACAACTTTTGTGGAAAAGATTTTTTCATATAACCTCAAAAACTCCGAGAAACATGCAGAAAACAGCTTTTATCGTTTTTTATTTTTCATTTACACAATAATACTTTTATTTCGATAAAACTTGGTGAAAGTATACCTTTTTATGTCCGGAAAATCATCAAATTTTTCGAGATGAAAATATCGAGAGACTTCCGAGATAACCACGTTTCTCGGTCCAAAAAAATATTTTCCAAATTAAAATTCTCCTTTGGAAAATTGTCGTATAGACTTCATTCATGTCGCTATTTTTTCGTCTTGAGTTAATACTTTCTTGTGAAATAATAAAAATATACAGTCTCCATTTAAAAACCTTTTTTTAAAATTGGAAAAATCAAAAAATTAATTCTGCAACAATCTTTTTTTACTGAATGTCAATAATTCGTTTGAATTTTTAAATAACTCTCAAAAACCAATTGCGCTATTCAATTGTATGAAAAAATACAAAAGATTCTGTGTTTTATTATTTGATTAGATATTTCTATTTTTAAAAGTATTACTATGAACATAAAAGTCGAATAATGATTGACTGACGCAGATCCAACAATTATTGCTCGGAATGGTTGCAAGTTAACAACATCAATATACAAAGGCAAACCAGAATTATCTTTGAATGGTGCAAATGGCCATTTTGTTGTGAGATGCATACTATACTTTTTCTATGACAACATATCGTTCACGTTTAATACATGCATAAATTTACAAAAACTTTGAGAGAAATAAACTGATAATATTTCATTACTCCGAATTCCCCGCTAATGAACTTTCTATCAGAATTGGAATATGAATTAAAAAAAAAAAATTTATTGCTATTTCTAATAGGTATACAGAAATAGAAGCCTATAAATATGTATTTGTCTAGTTGTCATATTTTTTCGTTGTGTCAGATAGGGACCAAAAATTTTATTACTAGTTAATTTTGACAACGGTATAGCTGGAACGCCGAACCGAAACGTCGAAATAAAAAATAAAAAACATTATTGTGGTTTGATTCCCAAAAGAATAAGAAAAAAGGATGAAATTACTCGTTACCTATTAAAACTTTGTTAGAAACGATCTGCTGACATTTCATCAATTCGTCGCTGGACGTCATAATTTGACAAGCCGTAGTCGTTGTGATTTTAGAGTGAACCTAAACTTAACACGAAATATTCCATTTCGCATTTGTTGCTTAGCAACTTGCCTAGCAGCCGATGCAAAAATGAAGTTCTGTACAAAATGTGCTTGTTTATGATTGAAGATACGGTTACAAAATGAACATTTATCGAGGTTGTCGTAGAAAAAATTATTATTGTGTGGATGAAAAATAAAAAACGATAAAAGCGGTTTTTCGCATTTTTCTCGAAGATTTTGTGGTTATATGATAAAATAAATTTCACAAAAGTTGTGGACCTTTTTATGATCAACTTTTCTGTGGTACACTTTTCTTTCCGACGTCAACTTTCGCCGGCAATAGCAATAATCCAAGATTCCACCCCTTTCCACCCCCCAAATATATCTGTAAACACCCATGCTCACGTATTTATTTTTTTACGTTTATTATACGCCTATTTACCATTTCAACTGTTCTCATCCTGTTAACAATTTTACATTAACACGTAATATATGGAGTAATATTGAAGCTGAATTTTTTCTTCCTAGTGGAATGAAAACGTATTTGATATAATGTAGAGAACGTGAGCAGAATAAACTCTCTGACTTATGGCACAAAATATATTGTTGAATTTAGTGGGCATATTATATGATCGACACTGTATTATAAATCTAATTAACGGAAATCCGATTAGAATAATTACAATCCAAATAAGAATATCCAATAATAATAAATGACCGATTATCAGAAGCACTTCGGATTTATATATGAATAGTAGTTCGTGCCTTAAGAAGAAAAATCTATTTATCTATTTATGGAGATAATACCGTATGAGAGCAGTTACTTCAATGACCGTATAATTGAGTTATTCGTTAAGATAAATGACTGTCAAGTTTTTTTGAGAATAAGAAGTACAAATGATAATTGATATACTTTTAAATCTGTACAGAAAGTACGAGGAGTAATAAACCCTAATTAAGTATGCAAAACCTTTACAGGGAGCACCATGAAATTTTTGATAAATCTCTTACTTTAAATTACATTTCTTCCGTAAATCTAAAAACCAGGTAGATCGACCCCGTATTTGTTTCAGTTGTAGCAAAATTTAGGGTTTCTTCATTGTTAAAGGATTAGCAGATAAGCAATAACGCAATGCAGTGGTGTGTATTTTGGGAAAAAAATACGTTTTAAATTATAATATAATAAAAAATGAAAGGAAATAATTATTGGAATACATTTATTACTTACATTTTATTCTATATCCGACTCGGAAGAGGAAGAATCGTTGTTGACATTAATAATAATAGGGTCGATTAAATCATCACAAATATTGTCAATTTTCAACATATTTGCCTCTACTCTGATAACATGCTCGATACAGTTTGTCCAATTTTCCTTACTAACATGACTTACAGCACTCTCAAACAATTTCACAACATCGTTTATTTTAAAAGTAGTATTTTTTTCCAACTTCCCCCTTTACCTGAGCCCATATTAATTCTATGGGATTAAGTTCACAATGATAAGGGGGAAGTCGAAGAACTGATATACCACGAGAAGAAGCCATTTCTTCTACAATGTAGGTTTTGTATTTATTCTTGTTCATTTTTGCAATTCTGTAAAGTTCTTTCCTTAGTGGATTTTTTGGAAACTTAATATTAATCGAAATAAGCCACTCCAAAAGCTCTGCTTTACGCCAACGACTTGTGGGCAATGCTTCTCGTAACCGTGAATGGTAACTTGCGTTGTCCATAACAATAACAGCCCCTTTTGGAATCAGATCCAACATTTGAACAAACCATTCCTCGAAGACATCCCCATTCATATCTTCGTGATAGTCCCCCGTGCGTTTTGAAATAAAAGTTAATAATCCACCATCAACAAAACCTTCAGAACTTCCAACATGGACAATGATAAGTCTTTTTCCTTTTCCAGATGGTGGCTGCAAACCTAACGACAAACCTTCCACGAATGCCTGCCTTCCGCCTTTAATGTTTTCATCTTGCCAAGATTTGGAAACTGTATATCCAGCATTTATACACACATATATACAAAAATATATAAAATAATTATTGTTACAGATTGGTTTGTTTTCTATTATGAATAAACTGTGTTGCCTTTCTTTATCAAACTTACTAAAATTTATGTACCTCTATCACTTTTTTTTATTAAAATTAGTACATCCCGTTACCTCTGACCTAAATCGTATATTCTTTAGCATAGCTGCAACTCATTCGTTCAATACAAAATGTACCTTACGGTATACCCTCTTAAAATATATTTTGGTACGTCTATGAAATCTACATAAATGAATGATTTATTACTCCTCGTACTTTCTGTACATACTTTAACAGTTTCAAGATATACAGAGTGTTTAAGCGTAGAAATAAGATGATTTATAGGGAACTGCAGCACCGAGATATTTTCCATATTATAGCCTTCCAAATATTTTTATACCACTGGAACCCATATTTTCGATAATAAACGAATGTAACTGCATTGTGATTAACTGTGTTACAATAATTACATTTATAGTTTCAATACGTATTCTGTGATTTTGTTCCATCATAGTTTAGTAATAGTATATAAAAAATAGAGTACTATATTTCAAAAAAATACAACTATATAGTAAAATATCTAGTTTGCAATTGTTTATACCTTGTTGTTAGGAGAAAAAGGTCAAATATTGAAGGTAAACTTGGTTTCCCTTCTACCCATTTGCTGTAATTTTGGGAATTCATCTCATCGTGATAATCTCCAGACTTGCTCCCTCATTTAAATGATAATATCCGGTCTTGCTCAATCCACCTCCCGTATGAATTGTTATTAACTATGTTGAAGATACTTTAACATAGAAACCAGGAAAGAACAAGTTATCCTGACCCGATTTTCCCATGAACATTTAATGTTCAATTCGAACAATTCCCCTGAACAGTGTGTCAAGGCCCTTCAACAGTAAGGCATGTATTAACAGACCGTCCAAAGTTTTCTTTTCACAGCAAAGAGTTACATTTAACATTCCACCTACTATCTACCACTTGCTAGGAGAAGAGTACAATGTGGAAAACTTGGTAGCTTATCTACGTGCTATTCAATTTTCCGCACAAAGTTTAAAAGTCAAACACCAAAATTGTTTGTTTTTCATACCTATACTGTAGTAATACTTAATATTTATTGTTCATTTGGTAGCGCTAATAACCTTAAGGGTTGATGTGCTTTATTTTTCTTAAATAAAAAAAAATTTACTTGTCGCTTTAAAAATGCAGCTAATTTGGTATAATCGTTGAATATTGTGCCCATAGTGTCGAACTTCTAAATTTTCTTGACAAATACCAACGTAGAATTGGAAAGCATAACATTTTCTGTGTATCTTCGTACAATATTTTTAAATTCAGAAATTTTAACTAATTTCGAGGTGTACATTGAAATTATTGTTTTTGAGACATTTTTACAATACACTTTTCAAAACTGACAAACATCAGATAAAATAAAAATTGCAACGCAAATAATAAGACGTTCCTATCGTTTTTTATTATTTTGTTACTAGTACAATAATGAGCGTTCATTATTTTACTAGTAAAAAAATAGGTTATTTCTACGATCTGGGTGGCCGAAAATAACGAAGATATTATACGCTTGAAAAAAAAATTTATTGTGGAAAAAAAAACGAGTAGTTTATTTGGCTTATGGAAGAGCTATTATTTTATGATATGGCAATGCCAAGTTTACTTCTCTGATGAAAAATGGAGTGTAATTTGGTATCACAATTTGAAAGCTTTCAAATAGCAAGAATTTGCTATGAACCATAAGTATACAGAGTGAAATTTAAGTATGGAACGCCTCAATGATCTCGGAAACGGATCTTGTGATATGGCCGATGTTATGGTGATATTCACATTGTTGGAAGATCCTTTCCTTTCCTAGATTACTGGAATTTTTTGTCAAAATGTACAGTAAAGTAACGTCTGGTTGTTAAAGAATTATTTTGTTGCAATACTCTATGTACTTTATGGAATAAACTATAGAACCATATATTTCATAATCTTTCGTTGACTCGGCATCTAGCCTGAAGTATTTAATAATAAAAGATAATCAATCATGTTGGTATTATGTTCAAATAATATCTTGGAATGTAGTATACATGGACTTTTTTCCAATTTATTTAAAAGTACAATGAAAAAATATATACTAAAATTGTTTTACAGAGTCGGTTATGTATTGATGAAGAAAACATGTATATGTGTGTTACAGTTGTTTTTCAATATTGTCATTTTAACCATGTAAATTAATTTTTTGTTGTTATGTGATCAAGTAGTAAATAATTAGATACAGTTGTCAATAGTTGTCAAAGAATAAAAGATTCAAAAAATAAGTAATTTTGTGGATTTATTATAGATTTCAATATTCGGTACTTCTAGCCGGATAACACATATATTTACAGGTAATATCTACAACTTCTGGTCCTTCGAGCCGGATAACACATATATTTACAGGTAATATCTACAACATTTCGTCCTTCAGTGCGTCACGAACAGTTCTTGGATAGGTATGTCCATAAGAAGGAGTGAAAGTTTGAGAAAGAATCAGTTACAGTCAACAGAGGTTTCGATCAATGAAGGTTCAGAACAGAAATCCATAACTAGAAAAGAAATTATGCCGACAAGGCTACAAACGAAGATGATCAAGGTACTGAAAGAAAAAGTCAACAAATAACATCTAAAGGCAAGATCAGTAGCTTAACACCCAAAACGTGCATAAATTATAATTTTGTCGGTATTTTTGGTAGTAAAATTGTCTGCGGAAAAATGAGAAGGAAATAAGTAGATTTTTTTTATACTTTTTCCAATTATAAAGAGAAATTTAAAAAAAATCTATATACAGGGTGTTGCTTTTAGGAAAGACGAGTTTTGAAATTTTTTGTTAAGCCGGACCTACATTATCTTCATGGAGATGCTTTTGATGGAGTTTCTAGGTAATGTTTATTACGTGTACCAAATTTCGAAATAATATACAGGGTAACTCGGAAGTTATGAGGTTCGATAGAAATAGAATAAATTTATAAAACACCCTGTATCTCAGCTATAAAGTGCAGAAGACACATTAAATATAGGTTTTTGGATGCACCAAAGTGATCCCCATCTACAGTTAAAGTTAGGCCCTTTCCCAATGAAACACCCTGTATATGTTTCAATTTATACATAGTCAAGATTATGATTCAAAAATTTAACAGTTATGGTGTGCAATTAAGAGTTTCCCGTTAATATTTCAAAGCTCTTTACTTATGCATACAGAATAGCAAAGTGGAATTAGCATTTACGCTGTAGGTACCTCGGAATGATGGATGTACTGAGATCATACGGTTTGACGTCACTAGCAATATCGGAGGGTTCACAACCGCTTGCAATACAGTTATTTTCCTAACTGGTGCGGAAAGTGATACTTTCACGCACGCGACTGCAGTTGACCCGAACGACGCGGAGCGGATTTCGGGCAAGCGGTCAAGTGCGGGAAAAACACTTTACGCATGAGTTAGGAACTTTATTTTTTCTAGAACCATATATATAAAAAAAAGTATACCCACCCATTTTTTAAAATTATTTTATTTCAATTCAACATACATATGCAAAGCGAAGTAAAAACTACTAATTATTATAAATATTAATATTAAAAACACAATTTGTTGCGTTCTGTGAATTACTTAAAATTGCCGGCCCAGAGGAGTTATTTGGACTTAACTGGTAAGTAGATGACGTCGATGAGGATGGCATCGGTTGCAGGTCGCATGAAGATGACGATGACGGTGACGGTAACGGTTTTAAGTCATTTATAGATGAAGGAATTTTATTTGATATATTTCGTGAATATTTATTTACCTGTTGAAACAATAGTTATAGCTTCCGAAGTAAAAAACTATCTAATTAGGTCAAAATTTGCACTTTCAAAACCAAAATGCGTAGGGGAAAATGGGTTAAAACGCACGGCCGTAGAAAAAACATTTTTCCGCATGTCGAATCGTTTTAGTGGCTGTTTGTGACAAAAGAATAGTTTTGTTGATGACAGACGTTTTCATTCCATATACAGGGTGATTCATTAAGAATGTCCAATCTCTGAACTGTAGACCTCAAAATATGATGATTCTGCTCAACTTGCCTTATGCAAATATTGCTAGTTTCCGAGATACGGGGTGTTCAAAGTTTAAATTTAAATTTTGATTTTACCAAAGAGGATCATAAAGTGTATTGAAGTAAATGGTGGGCATTTTGAGCATTTGATTTGAAGTTTTTTATTTGTTTAAAATTTTGTTATTGTTTCATATTTAGGAATAATAAAATTTTTCATGAAATAATTAAAATTTATTGAACTTTTTAGAAGCAAATAACTCGATAACCGATTGATTTACACGAATCAAAGTGGAGTAACTTTTTTTGTAGAATTTAACGCTTTTTAATGTTTTTTTATTATTTTAGTTGTAAGTTTAGCCCAAAAAAAGTTCACTTTGATTTAATTAACACAAACAAGTGCAACTAGCGCCATCTATTAGCATTGTTAAATTAGAGTGCAAATTATAATTCCTCATGCCAAAAAACATAAAATTGCCAATTTTCGAAGAGAAATTGTGAAAACAGAAAATTATTGCGAAAATAAAAATTTAAATTTTGAACACCCCGTATCTCGGAAACTAGCAATATTTGTATGAGGCATGTTGAGCAGAATCATCATATTTGGAGGTCTAGAATCTACAGTTCAGAGATTGGACATTCTTAATGAATCACCCTGTATATACTTATGACTTATAGCAAATTTTTGGTATTTAAATATGTTAACAATCGTTACTACTGCAATTACGGAGAAGTATTGTTTCCACAGATTTTCAAAATGTAAGTAGACTACTCGTGTGTTTAGCGAAACAGAACAGTAATACTTGGAGAGACCCTTTGAAGCGGAATGAAATTATGTTATTAAATTAATCGGGAGTGGAATATACAAAGAATCGTTGAAACAATTACATCACTATTATCTCCGTTTACAATGCGATGATTTGTATGTTAATTAAACCATAATTAAACGACTTGACAATTAATGATTAATAAACAAGAGGTTATCAGTAATTATTATAATAACTAAAATGTATATTCAACGAAAATTACTTGCATTCAAGTATTATAGACATATCCGTATCATGATTGTATTATCCCTCAATTTGTGTAGTTTTTGCAAAATGTAATGATTTTAGAATTGGATATAGCATAATATTGTTAATTATTTTATTTGATTAATTAGTAAATGCACCTTTTTGTTTATTCTTATTGCTCCAGTTATTTTTTCGACCACTGTTTGGAAATATGGTGGAAATAATACCCTTTTTGGTGTGCGTCATCGTTTGTGACGTATATCCGAGTTTTCGGCATGTCATTTATTTTATTCACTATTTTGACATATAGCTAACCTTAAATTTAATAAATAAAATCATCAGGATCGTATTCAGCCAAATTCGAAAAGGCTATGAAATTAATAGTCACCAGCTTTTTTTCTAACTGAAAATACTTGAAACTTTCAAAATTCTGTTGTTTTTACGAGTATCTATGCATATTTTTGTATTATTTAAATATATGTAACAATAATATTGATATTCACTTTTCATGAATGATAATTGACCGTAAACAACAAAGTACAGACCTGACGAGAACTGTCACTGTGACAGTAGAAAAAGACGTCAGACACATTGCCGCTACGAAAGTAACGCCTTCATGGTATTTTGAATACAAAATAGATAGGTTGACCATGCGCGTAATCTAAACATCAACCAATAAAATTTTTGTAAGTCAAAGATCAGGGTTAACGTTTGTAATACATTTGAACTGTTCATTATTGTGATATTTCGATTAGGACTAATCAGAGACCTGCATTTTTTCCATTTCTTTATTAGTAGGACATTAACAATAGATGACGCACAACAAGAAGGGTATTATTTCAACCATACAAGGTTTTGGACATAATTTGTTGACATTTCTAAATAGGTACACGTCTATTCGATACAATTTGTAGCAGTACCTAGTTGCTTAGACAGATAATATAGATAATCTAGTTAAAGTTAAGTTAAACACGAGGATCACGTAAAAAACCAAATAATGAGAATGCCGTGTCGAGAATACCGTAAACTGCAGTGTTCATTTTCAACACTTAGGAGTTATAGGTACTCTGTGATTGTTCAAGTTCCGTCTTATTAGCACGTTTCGCATATTTGCGATTACTTGTAATACATACATTTCTGTGACTTCAGGACCAAATAGAAATTAGTTATGTATGAAGTAAAAAACGTTTTCAAATAAACATGTTACATAAAACAGCCCCTTGAGGAGTCCGGCTCTGATCAAGAACCACAAAAGTGTCTTAAAATCAGC
>CAJUYI010000079.1:342099-356335 GCA_910591695.1 Galerucella pusilla
CGACTTAGCAATCTTCACAGTCGTCCAGGAATGTTAAGCTTTTCCGATCCGGTAAACAATGTACTATTACCGAAGTTGAAAGTTAGTTTATTGAATTGTACCATCTAGCAATATTAGGAAAATCAGTTTTTATTTGATTTTTTAGTTATTGCCAAGTGGAGGAACTATAAAATACTACTATGTCATCTGCAAAGCTGATGATCTCTCCCTGAATATTCAGGTAAAGCATACTATTAATGTATAGAAGGAATAAAAGTGGCCCAAGAACGGTTTCCTAAGGTATACCACATGTGATTTTACGTGTTGCACTCATTACACCATCGATTTGAACCATTCTCTATTAATCCGGTCAATCTAGACATTTGAAGGTACATAAATTCCCAGCAAGCTGAAAGTGCGTGTAATTATTACATACCTAAAAGTAACACCTGAAAGTTCCCCATCATACCGGTGATTGGAAAAAAAATTATTCGAGGTCTAAGGTCAAAAATCTCGAAAAAAAAATGGTTTTTCGCGATTTTCAGCAGATTTTTATCATAAAATTGACTCCGACAAAAATTGTATAACATAAAATTCTCTATAAAAATATACTAGTACTTTTTTTCTCATAGCCACTGTTTCTGAGATATAACGAGTCAAATAATTGTAAAATTTGTAAACGAAATAATATGCACACGTTTCCACACCACCTATAAGGTGTATCACTTAGCGCGTTTTTTCAACGTGGTTTCCCCAGTAGGCCAAAAAACAGTTACTGTTGTGTCACGCATGGAGGAAACGCTTTAGCAACTCAACTATCAGCTGCCCTTGTGATACAATATACTATTTTCGCCTACCTTACCGAAAAACCAATCGTATGAACACCAAAAATTGGACGGAAAGTATTGTTTAGCAGACCAAGGGAAGAATATTCATAACACCACGATTTTTGAAGTTCCTCACCATCTGTCACTTGATGAATTTGACGTTCTACATGAATTTTTTAATTAAAATTCAGTGTCAAAGTTTTTTGTTATATTTTCATATTTTTTGGTTCATTAGGTAGGCGAATTAACTGTGTGTAACATGATACTTTAGCAGCACTTAACTGTCAACTCACTCTTCCATCTAATAGTCTTGGGCTGCTAAAGCTCATTGTCTACCCTTGTGACACAATACTATATGTATGGAATGTAAAGGATTTTTCACTCTCACATTACACACCGTCTCGTTGTACCTTTTCGTACAGATAACATTTATTGTTTAATTGAGGCAGTTATTATTTTGTTTCAACTAATTTTTATAAGTTTTTGTTTATATAAATTTTTCCTGATGCGACGTGAGTCCAAGCCAAAAAAAAATAAATTGTGGAAATCGATCATTCAAACACTGCTATTTTAAAATGGTTGTTTACAGGAAACAGTATGTAACAGATGGCTGACACTAACAGAAAAAGAATTTGTAATGGAAATGCCTATGAATGGGATATTTTTAGAGCCGGCTCAGTGACCTCTATTGGCCGTTTGAGTATTTTTCTTTCTCAATAATATTTAAAAACTGAGAATATTTATTTGTTTCATAGGTAAGTACTGTCAAAAATAAATAATGACATTGAAATGTATGTTTGGTTGCCTACACCACAGGTAACTGTCAATATAAATATAATGTATAAAGATAAAATGTGCGTTGGGTTGAATGTAGAAAAATCGTTCATTTATGTAAATAATGCATTAATAGGAATCATTAATGCAAGATTTTGAGAACGTTAATAGCATATGTTAATTCACGGTAGACGGAAAAAGTTACTTAATTATGATATTATAATTAATATTCATCATGATTTTGTTATTTTTTATAACGATCGTGGTTATAATGTTAAGGTCCATAATGTTCGTGGCTGAAAAATGTCCATTTAGCCACTTTAAATTTAAATTTCGCCGAAGTCTTTGCTTCATATTGAAAAATGTCCGTTTAGCCGCTTTAAATTCAAATGTCACCGAAGTCCTTACTTCATATTGCCTTTTTCCTGAAATTATTTCTTTTTCAATTTCCCTTATATCTTTCCATACCACATTCAATAAATGTTTTATCAAATTGAATTAATATTATCGTTCTTTAGTATCGTATGGGTATTTTTTAATGGCAACAACCTAATATTCTTCCAATTGTATATGTTCCATGAAGGTAACTAGATTTGTCTTATTATCTTATATTAATATAATTTTGGACTATCAAGTTTAGTATTTGGAAAATTATTGTCATGTCTTTTTTGTATTTCAACAATATTCAAATGTAATTTTGAATAATCTTGATTAACTCATTTTGTATTCTCAATTATGAACATCTGTTTGTATTACAAAAATTTTTACATTGATAGTTTTGTTTCAAGTTTTCCAACATAATTTCATGGGATCTTCATATTAAGTTTACCATTTCTATTGTAGCATGATGATGGTAATGAATGTATCGAAACTAGTAGCAGATTAATTGTACTTTTGGTGGAGAAAATTATTGTGGTTTGGTCTTTGAGTTTTATTGAACCCTCTTGTTTGGATTTCGTAAAACCACATTTGAGATATGGATGAGCTCTTGAAGTCTTCGAATAAATGATTTAATTACAAACAACAAGGTACAATACCGGAGTCTCATGGTTTTCGAGATAATAATGATTTCAATAAAAAACTGATAGCCGGAAGTTGCAGCCCACTCATTTTTTATTTTACATGAAATTATTTAATTCTAAGAACGTTCAATGATATCCAAGAAAACATTTTTTAATTTCTTATATAGGGCGAAAGAAAATTAGCATTACTTTTGAAAAATGAAAAATAGCAATAGCTATTACAATAACTATATTTTCCTTTACCCAAGTGTAACATATTTTTTGGGTTTTTAAAAATTATTACTATGATTTATTCAGATACTTGAATGCTTGAAAAAAATAGCTGACAAAGTAGAAAATGTTCAAGGAACGTCCCCATTTCAGTGTTAATATTTATTTATCACATCGTTCCAGCACAGCACGAGCTAGTTACTGAGTTGTTCTGTTGTCAATGATGCAAATGCCTGTCGAACTCTATTCATGGTATTTTCTTTGGTTGTAACAGAGTGCTGGTAAACAACATTTTTCATATACCCTCATATTGTAAATCGAAGGTTTTTAAATCTGCGGAGCAAGGTGGTCATCCAAATGGTCCTTTATTTGTCAACCACCTTCAAGTGAAACGGAGTTCAAATTTTTTCGTATTGGTGGAATTTCATTTGGATACCGTCAAGCAAAAACTCGACATGTTTTTGACATTCCCCATGAATTAAGAAATTTGAATATTTGGTTACTATATTCACATCTCACCATTGTTTACAATTGCTACTAGCAAAAAAAATTGTTCACGAATTAAACTATAGTTTATTAATATCTCAAAAATCAATTTTTCAAAAAAAATTATTTTTATTTCGAGAACCATGAGAGTCAGGTATTGTATACCTTGTTATGAAAATTTGTTTATAATTAAACCAGCAATTCAATAGGGTGAAGATATACAGGGTGTTTTATTTAAAATAACTTCCGGTACAACCGGAAGTTACCAAAATTCGAGCATATTTTCATTCGATAGATCAATGTCGGAAATCCCTGACTACAGATTTTTATACCAATCGGTTTTGCTGCAATACCTAATGTACCATGGAAAAAAATTACCATGTATAACATGAAATCACAGTTGTTTGGACTTCGGGTAGATTTAAAATACAGTCTATTGTGATCAGCCTAGTATTTTCCCATTACTAATTTGCAATAACTTCATTGGCAATTTATCTGTTCATCTACTTTGAATTCAATGCCAACTTTAAAAATATCTTGTTTTAAAACCCATATGGCGGAAATAACGGCAATTTAAAAATTCTATAAGGTCATTGTCACTATTCGTAAAATCAGATAAACACATTATTTATAAATTCTAGACATTTTTTTATCATATTAACTTTCGTCAAACATGAGAATATTAATTAAAGTGAAAGCACCAACCAAGTTCTCTTATACAGTTAGATTATGATGGAAACTACGTAAAATTCTCAATTGTGTATTAACTTCGTAAGAGATTTTACAAGATTGTATTTAAATAGTTACAAAGTTTCTTTAAGTATATATTATCTACTTGAATTTTGCAATCAAAATAAATAAAATATCAACAAAACAAATATTTTGACAGGGATGAGATGCAAAAGTACAGTGGAGAAAAAAGTTGAAAAAATTAAATTGATTTGTGTACCTACTATAAAATTTAAGAGACATTTTTTATTGAAGGAAGTACACTAATAATCAACTTAATAATAAGTCAATATTTTAACTCGTAACTACAAGTATTTGGTACCCATACATCACTAGAGTGGAATATGATATATTACTAGAGTGAAATATAGTAATCCACGCCTTTGCATTCAAATAGCATATTGCTATGACAACACAATATTCCAGCACATAGTTGACTATACAGATGAAGATACAATAATAAATAAACTATTGAATCCAGTGGGATTTAGGAAATTTGTTTCTGAAATATATTATCGTATCGATGAAATATCGAAATTTTCAGTATTGATACTTTTCATAACGGTATTTTCCGATATTGATATTTTTAAAATATAATATTTGTCCACGACCACCTAATAATAAGTCAATATTTTTTTACCTCCTAACTAAAGGTATATGGTACCCATATATCAACTGTCGTGAATTATGGTTCATAATACACTGTAGTGTATTATGAACCATAATTCCCGACTAGAGATGGGGGTACAATATGAAATAAACTATTAAATCTGTGTATTTTGTTCAGGAAATTTGTTTCTGACATATATCGTATCTATAAAATATTGTAATTTTTAGTATTGATACATTTCATAACGATATTTTCTAATATTAAGTATTTCAAAACAATATATTTATAACGGTACGTTGTATTGATACTTTCTACAGTATCGCCCATCTCTATATATGTCAAATTATTTGAAGTAGCTACCACAACATTTTGAGGTTAGTAATATGCCAAATCGCTACTGACTTTTATTTATTAATAAATAAATTAAGTGTCGTGGACAAAGTATAGTATTCTACTCGCAATTTATGGCCATAATTCACTTGGGTGACTTGCGACAAACGTCACCCATCGTGAATTATGGCTATCATAAATTGCTCGTTTAATAATATACTATTATAACGGTGCGGTGTATCGATACTTTACACAGTATTGCCCTTCTCTATATGTCACATTATTTGACGTACGCCAGAAATTTATCAATTTTGAAGGTAGAATTGTCAATAATATCAAATACAGAGTGTACACTTGTATTATTCACTTAACTTTCATCAAATAAATAAATCAAACAAAATAAACAATGTTGTTTATCCGAGTATAGGTCGATGAAGTTTTAAACTACAAACTTTTAAATTTTAGTTCGCTTAAGATTATTAATTTCAAATTATACCAGTTTGTTATGACCCATAAATCACTTTCCATAACTGTGGCAAAATTAGAGGAAATAGTTCATGTGGACCAAGATGTGGACTATGATTGACAGCTGTCTTGATACAGATATGAATCAATTAGAAAAGAAAATTGGGTTATATCGGGATGAATTAGAGTTTAAAGGGTTTGTACAAAGTCAGTTGGAACAACCCAAGAAAAAATTCAAGGACTTTTGTCGGTCGCCAAGGACACCGATAAGCGGTCATTTGGAATTTTTTATATATAAAATTGGACTGCCTGTTGATTCCACTTGTTTTTGGCCGTAAATTTGGATTAAATGGGGAAAAATTCTGGTTCCATTTTGAAAAATTTAGATATTTCACACTTTTGAAGTTGGATTTTTCCTATTTTTTCACGAACCCTATATACAATAGAGTAGTTTTCGACATGACACCAATGTTACTTACTACCTTCTCAGTAGTCAACCCGAAAAAATATTTTTTATTTCGAATTGGGATGTTCACAAATAATATTTGACAAAAAGTTCACATTTCAGCTTTACGATATTTAAAAAAAGTAGCATTTCAATTTGACATAGAATCTCATCAAATTATGATGAGAGCGTTCTATTCAAGATAACAAAGTTGCTGTTCACTTCCGGTAAAATCGAAAGTAGTGTTTCACGATGAGATTACATTATCTATATCTTATATTGGAGACCACTAACACCATTTCTATAAAGATTGGTGAAATTATGGAAAATATCTTGACAAACATGTCAATTTCGGATTCGAATTTTTTTTTTTAGCATTATGTATAATTTTGAGCTATTTATTAAAATTTACACTTTAATTACTTATACTTGAATACCTGAGTGACCTTCGGAAAATGTTAGCCCGTCAAAAGTTATTTCATAGAGAAGAGGGGAAGGGGCTAGGAAGGTATGGGGTATAGAGATTATACACATACTACATACAGTGTACAGTCTCCATAGTATGTGGCTTACTACCTTTTTTTTCGTAGCAGCTGTAAAAAAATGTTAGCCAGTATTCGAGATACAGAGCAGTGAATAACATCGTTCGTAAAAAAAAGCACGTGCTGGCTAAATTACTTGTTGAGAATTATGACAAATTAACTTTAAAATAAACTTGAGGAATCTTCATAGTAAGGTAAATACTACCTATATTTTAATCTGTACCAATCAGCTCTAATATAAAAATAGTAATATTTTCTTTCATAAATAGTATGTTTAACCTAATATAACCTAAAAAATTAAAATCGAATGATGTTTTAGTAGAAGATTTCAGTAGAAGATTACAGTCACAAGGATTTTCCTGTAAACAAGCAGAAGAAGATGCTGATGCTGACATTATTAAGACCTCGATAGAAATTGCTAGAGATACTAATGAAACTATCATTGTTGTGGGTCAAGATATTGATCTGTTGGTCCTTTTAAATCAATTAAATTCTAATATCGATGCATTTCTCCATTGTTTTTCTGGTTGCGATACATCATCTGGATTTGCCGGAAAAGGCAAGAAAAGTATCGTCAACTCTTTATTAGCCGATAAAAATGTGTCAACTTTGGCCAATATTTTTTATAAAAAAGATGCGAACAAAGAAGATATAAAAAAATGGATTACAATTAATCAAATGTATTTTTAAATGTAAAAATGATATAACACTGAACCAATTAAGATTTCAAAAATATCAATGGGCAAGAATTAAATATTCTTTCATATTGGCCAATCTCCCACCTACAACAACATTGTTACAGGGCATATTATCAGCTTCAGACTTGGCTGGGTAACGAACTGACAGCAACAGGTTGGGGCTGAAAGCAACATCAACGCGGCATTATGCCTAAATGCTCAAATTGTCATGGTTCTGAAACATGCTTCAATGTAGAAGAAAAAAACCTACGAGGAAGTTGATGATTCGGATGAAATTGTGGATGAAGAACGAATGCAGACCGGAAATAATCTTGGAGACGAAGACGGTGATGGTCTCGAAGATTTCGAAGATCCGCTAGAATCGGGACGGTTTGTCGAATCTAACGATGAAGAAATGTCATGAAAGAGACAAAAAATAATGGAGAAGTTATAATTAGAATGCGAGATAAAGTATTGATAAATAAGAAGATTATTGTATTTGAAAATATTATATTAAATAACGTCATCAATAAAAAGTAATTAAATTCAATAGTATGATTTGCATGTATATTTATCTATTATGAGATTTTCTATAACATAAATGTAATGAGAATTTATTACTTTATTACTGAAAAAAATTGCAGCAGTCACATTTTTTAGATGAAATCCTTTTTAAATCCTATTTTCGCATGTTTTTTACAATTTTATCGATTAGCAATTTTTTTGTTTATCAATATAACATGGAATCTTACGTTTTTCTAGTAATTAAAGTGTAAATTTTAATAAATAGCTCAAAATTATACATATTGATTCAAAAGAAAAATTTCGGATTCGAGTTTTTTTCATTATTTGCATTTTCCGAGAAGATTTACCATAGTAATGTATATATTTTTTTATACCATCAGAAAGTAGAGATTTCAACGAACAAAAAACACACCAACTTTTTAAAAAAGCAGATATTTTGACGTGAGAATTTTCGATTGAAAATTAGGGTGCTTTTTCGATATTAAGTCAAAATAAGGTGAAAAAATAAATATTTTAAATCGAAAAAAATTACCCTATGTCTGGGACATACAAAGGTAAATTTTAACTATAGACTATAGACCAAATATGTTTGCCACTAGCTCTCTTACAGAAACAGCAATAGCATAATTGAGTTTACCTACATACAATGCCGTCCATATGTATGGAATAAACTCAATTTCAGCGTTATTATGTAGGTACTATGTGAAAAAAACATGAAGCTGGTCAATTTTTATTCTTAAATTGACCATTCAAACTATGAAAATGTTATCCCCCTCCAGCACCCCCTCAAAAAATTTAAATAAGAAAGACGGTCGTGTAGCACCTTGTTGGAAATGGATTTTATATGAAGTTTTTTCAAATTTGGTGCAATCATAACTGAGAGAATTAATTTTCAAGATGTGAAATGTTGATGTCTATCACAAAACTTTACGTAGAATGAAGATAATAATGTCACAGAATGTATTTCCCAATGAAATCGAAAAGAGCATCCAGACAATGCGGAGATTGCCTTGTAAATAATTTTAACAGTGGCTTAGGGTAATACATGGGATCGGTTGGAAAGTTGCTCTGTATAGAAATTTTATACTCTGTCAAATTAGTTAAAAACCGAGTTAGAAACAGAACGGGTGCAGTTCAATCATAATAATTATTGCGTAACAATAACCGTCTAAAAAACAGAAAAGTGTAAACTTGACACCAATTCTAACGCCATAATTAGGTTAATTGACATATTTGTTAAATGTAACGTACAGAATACAGAGTGATTCCAGGATGATTGAGAATATAAAGAGTTAGGCCAAGCAATAGATAATTTTTTATAACAAAAATTATAGTAGAAAACGGACTATGCCATTACGTAAAAGATATTACGTAGTATGAATCTGATATATTTTCGACTCGCTCACGAAATTTTCATATATTTAATACGGAAAAAACGTATTTTTTCAGTAGTTTCGTTAATATCACGAAAGCTTGTTGAGAAATCGTGATAGAATTGTAGATAATAAAAATACAAATAAAACGCATTTTTCGGCGAAGTGATTGTATGAATATTAGGAGCGAAGAAAATTTGGGAAAACTGGAAAATTCGTCTTTTTTCCATATTTCCTTCGTCGTATTTCAGAGCTATATAAGACTCCTTAGTAAACATGTCCATTGTATGCACTCGAAGAGCAGGTACAATTACAATTATTTCGTTGCAACAACAATTGCAATTTTTTACTGCAATATTTTGCAATAAGTCTGGACGCGTTATAAATAGTCCGATTTTAAATTTACAGATGGTTTTGGGTAATACAGATATAGAGCAACAAATCTTACATCTTCGATTTGTGATCAAATGCTGCGAAGTAGGTCAAAAATGCTCGGCTACAGCCAAAAATGACAAGGAGTTGCATGGCAGCGTAAACACTCTTTGCATTTGATTATTCGATTTAGTTATTCTTTCGCATTTACTAAATTCATTATCAGATATGATTATGATTACGACGTAGAATGTAATGATAGTAAGGATGTAATGTAATGTAATGATAGTAATAACAAAATTTATGAATATTATTATTAATCGATAATCGATTAGGTAAATGTAAAGGATTGGGTAAATTGAATAATCAAATGCGGATTGCATATATATATGCATAAAGACCTAGTACAAAATACTGCATTCGAAAATTGCAATTGCAATAGCAACAAAAGTAATTGTACCATGGTACCATAAAGTGTACTACTACTACTACTACTAAATGTGCAGGCGAGCCTTGTCCTGGACATCTCAAGCCAAGGTTCCGACACTGAGGCCACTGGCGGGCCCATTGTGCCAATCCTGCTACCTAGTCATCCATGAAGCCGAGCCCTTCAATAAAGGCCGCAACCTTTTTCAGTGGATGCCTGCTTGTGTCTCCAGGAGCCATGACAGTGACTCCGAAGATTCGCCTGCGTAATACAACCCAGTGTGGACACTCTAAGAGAACATGAACTGACGTTTCATCAGTCATGCCGCAACCCCTACATAGGGAACTTTCCTCTACTCCTAGATTGTAGTGTATAACATAAAGTGTATACAGAGAACTTATTTTCTACGAAGTTTCAACGCTATAACTTGAAAAACGCCGAAGATATAACATTTTAAAAAAAACTGACCAATTTTCCAGTTTCTCAAAATTATCTCCGCTCCTAATTATATAATCATTTCGCTGAAAAATGCTTAGTATTTGTAATTTTATTATCTACAATTCGTTTTTTTTCCTTTTTTAATGTTTATAAAAACTTTGTGTGTCGAAAATATAGGTTCATACTCCGTAGTGTCCTTACTAGATGACACAGGCAGTTTTCTACTAGGATTTTGGCCAAAGCTCAATATTTTGATGCTCTTTTGCCTGGTCTGAGTTATAATTTACAGAGATTGAGTTCTACAATTTCGTTTAGGTAATTTAAATATTCTTAAAATTAAGTAAATACCGAGGTCTAAATACAAATTGGGAAAAGTCCTTACTTCAACTGTAGATGGACATCACTTTGGTGATTCTAAAAAACCTTTACTTAATGTGCTTTCAAATGTCCCTGTATATGATCTTAATATATATTTAGTTACTCCAGGTTCGGCTTAACAAAAAGTTTCAAAGTTCGTCTTTACTAAAAACAACACCCTGTATATAGACTTTCTTAAATTTCTCTCTCTAATTGGACAGAACATAAAACATTTAATCTACTTATTCACTTATTAGTTTTCCACATACAGTTTTTGAATAAAAGCGCATTAAACATTTTAGAGATGGTGAAATTATTCATTAAAATTGGATCAATTTAAATATTACTTAATTATCAATAAAGTAAATAATATAATAAAAACCTAGAATAAAATCACATATGTTATTCATTTTTCTTTCCGTTTATTAAATTATTTGCTACAATTTCGCAAAACCATAATAGTACAAATGCGCATGTTTCAATAATAAAAGCTTTACCTATTATTTAGTTTAGAGCAGGGTCAAACTAATTAAGCTTTACATTATTCCTCTATCCAAAACTGTCACAAAACAAAAAAAACTCGAGGACACACGCGAATCATACCGTGTCAAAAGCAAAGAGAGAGAAAAATCTACGAGCACGATACACGGCATCCGATATTCGCTGAAGGATGCGTCCGTATACACTTCAACGAACCTGGTGTTAGCACTACTGAATGCTCCACTAACAATTTACGCCGTTACGTAACCGATGGCGAGGACGCCCGAGAAAGAGTAGGCCACGACGACGTCGACGCAAAGAACCATCGTCGGAATACTATTTCTGTGACCCTTGTAGCCGTTAACTCAGGATACGGTGTCGCTTTCTGGAGAAATCGTACAAAAGGTTAAAGAAGCAGAGATGTATATTGAGTAAGGTTTAAAAAGGATTACTAAAACTTTTTTGGGCGATGAGTCATTAAGTTCAACACGGTGGAACAGGGGCTTCATGATATATAGGATACTTTACAAAGTGTATTTACATGTATTATATTTTATTATACAGAGCGCGGCTATAAGTATTATGGAACAAATTTATGTTTTGTAAACCATTTTTTCTATAAAAATCCAGAAATAGGTGAATTTTTAATTTTAAATGCCGGAAATGATGACCTCACCAGTTTTCACCCAATTAATAATGTATTCTGCAGTATCTACTTAACTGACTAATGCTCATACAGAAAAATTTAAAAGTCATTCAATTTGATCAGAGAATAATTTTACAATCAACGAACTGCAATATTAAATTAATTAATACATAATACTTTTCAGCTGACTTTTATTAAAGGCTTGAAATGCCATCCACCGGTCTCTTGATAATAAGCAAATCAGCAAACTCATCCTTCTTGCACATTACGAATAGCTTCCGGATTCTATGTCTTTCTGATACTTGGCTTAGATTAGATTAGATTAAAATTGGAGTGGCTCTTTGTCCTATCCCACTGCGACCTTTGCAGATCTATTGTGGTCCTCCCTATATTAGAGCTCGATATCCAGCTTTATTCTTTTTATTAGACTTAATAGCCTGGTTACCGCCTCCTTTGCGTAGCTCTCTGCCTTCGGTTTTTCTTCCCCGAATAAGTGAAACCGCAACCTTGCTAGGCCTTCACACTCACAAAGTACGTGCTCCGCGGTATCTTCTTCTTCCTGGCAGAACCTGCATAGGCTTACCAACGATAATCTTAATATGTCTAATTTTTTGTCTTCCTACATTTACGTGACTGCGAATGCTACTAAAGAAAAATCTTTGGGGACGATTGTGTATTCAATTTGGGAATTATTTTAATGTTATCGTCTTACATAAATCATTTTATTGTTGGGCAATTGACATCAAAGAATGGCAAATAATACTATTTAATTAGGACAGGAGAATACACATCATAAAAATAATTAATATCTATTTTTAAATACACCTTAATATCTTAAAAGCGCTTAAGATTAGGTATAAGGAAGATATCCTAAACTGCCCTTATTTCCAGCCTTAGAATTAAGTGAAAGAATAAAAATATGGTTGTTTCATTTAGAAAACGAAGATATTCAACATTTTTGAACTTGTCGTCAATTACCTTGATCGTTTTACTGATCAATCCGACAAGATGTTTTATATTAGGTCTGCACCCGTCGATTTTTTATAATAGTTAGGGAGGCGAGCTCGCTAAATGGCGACATTCTCGAGCGCCGTCGAGACCTATCAAAATCGAAAGATGAAGTAATTTCGAAAAGAAAAGCTCGTATGGTAAAAACCATTTAAGCGGTGGGTAAGGCGTGTACGACGGTTTTTTAAAAATGGGCATTCTCGAGCGCGTCAGATATTCATACCACATATGCCCCAATGCCTCTGATAACAACGGTATACTAATCTGCCCATTTGGGTGGTGGGGGTAGGCATATAAAGTAGTCAAAAATCTGAACAAAAAAATTTACTCGAGCGCGTCAGATTTTCGGAAGGGGTGTTAAGTAGGCCCCAAGGAAGCTCCCTTTGCAAAAACTGACGATTTCGGCGTGACGATAAGTTACGACAAATTTTTGAAAATGCAAAAAAAGTTCTTTTGAAATACTCGGGCGCGTCAGATTTTTATAGGGGAAGTTTATCTTGGTATCCTGAAAGCATATTTTTTTAATCTGACAAAAATGTTGGTGGGTTAATCTGACCGAAAAAGGTCTTTATTACATGTTTATGGCACATTCCTTTTTTTTGCTTCAATTCTTCACTTCGTTCTGCTTACGGTACGTGCAAAAAATAATTTGAGGATCAACAGGCTATTGAATAATATAAATAAATGAAACTGTACATGTTAATAATACTTTTGTATACAGATACGCGTAAGTTTTTCCGAGTCCACGAAATTTGTCGAGAAGCTTTAGGAAAAAAAATTTGAGATATAATGAAAGTTACATAATTTAATCATCGTTGTTCCATATCAATTTTTTTAACACCCTCCGTTTTCGAGATATACTCAAAAAGGGAGTTTGAGTTTTCATGATGCTTTAAGTTTAAAAGTTTTAACTTTGGACAAAAATGTAAAGAAACCTTTTTTGTGTAAAATGAAATTACCTTTTTTTTTATTTGAACTTTTTTTTTGTAAAATGTATCGTTCGAGACTTATATGCCGCAACGCGTTTTTCGGAAGACGAAATGGCTCCTCCACCTTTCCGGTCATGCGGAAACCGGCAGATTTTGTATTTTTAGTAAGTTTTAGATTATATTCTTCAAAATAAAAATAATCGCGCTCGAGAATACCGGATTAACGTTTTTTTTTACAAGTTCGCGACCCTATTGTCCGATTTCACCAAGCATTTCCTAAAGTTCGGTAATACCTAAATCAGATTTTCCAATGACAAAATATAATTTACGTTCCACGATGCGCTAAGGAACGCCTAAACATGATAAAAAATACCCAATATTGTCACTCTCAATTAATTCTTAGCGCGTGGTAAGACGGAAATTTCACTTAGCCATTCCAAAATCTGATTTAGGTATTACCTAACTTTAGGAAATGGTTGGTGAAATTGGGCATATAACTCGGTGGCGTCAAGGACTTATCGTCAGATTAGTAAAATTTAGTTTTAAAACACTAAAATCAATCCTCAATATCTTAATCTGACGCGC
>CAJUYI010000080.1:0-39444 GCA_910591695.1 Galerucella pusilla
TTTTTGTTAGCCTGATAAGTTTTTTCGGTATTCCCATTTTATGCATTTCCTCTAATAGTTTATATCTCTTAACACTATCGAATGCTTGCTTAAAATCCACAAACAATATATGCAAATTTATTCCATACTCGTAACATTTTTCTATCGTGTGTGTCATTACATGAACGGCATCTATTGTCGATTTCCCACCTCGGAACCCATATTGGTAATCTCCTAGTTTCTTTTCCGAGTATTTAGTTATTTTCTGTCTTATTAGCGACGTTAGTATCTTATATACCGTATTAAGTAGGGTTATGCCTCGGTAGTTTTGGCACTTTGTTTGGTCTCCCTTTTTAAAGATAGGTTTATGTCAATCCTAGATTCCATTATATTGGCATTTGTTCTTCATTCCATATTTTGGTTATTAGTTCAAATATTTGTTTGTTTAGTTCCTTTCCTCCTTTCTTCACTAACTCGTTAACTATTCCATCTGATCCTGGTGTCTTCTTCTGTTTGTGATTCAATATTATTTCTTCGTATTCTGCGTATGTTGGTGGGGTTTCTTCTTCTTCTTCCTCCTCTAATGCCTCATAGTTTGCTTCTGTAACCCTATCCTCCTTAAACTGTCTTTTATAGTACGTTTCCCATTCCGTTTTATTTATTCTAGCCGTTTCTGTCTTCTTTTTATTTTGTTTTTTTATAAGGTTGAATAATCTTTTGTTATCTTTGCTGTCCTGCTCTATATCCAACATCCTTTTCTTTACCCACTCTGATTTTTTTGTCTTGCAATATTTGTCAGACTCTTTCTTTTTTTCCTTGTATTCTGCCAATTCTACCTCTCTTCCTGTAATAAGCCATTTCGCCCGTGCTTGATCTTTTTTCTCTTTTTTCTTCTCACATTCTTCATAGTACCAATCTTCACTTTGTTTTTTCTCTTTTGTTCCTAATATTTCATCTGCTGTTCTTGCCATACTATTTTTTATGCATTCCCATTTTTGCTCTATGTTTTGGTCTGCTCCTTCCACTAGGTTTTCTCTTAATCCTTGTATGTATTTTTGTTTCGTGGTCTCTTCCTCTAGCTTTTCAATGTTCCATTGTTTTAATTTCTTCTTCCTTGCAAAGTTCCGTAATAACTTCATTTTCATTTTTACCACTACTAGAAAATGGTCAGAGTCTGCATTTGCCCCTCTAAATGAGCGAGTATCTTCTATTATTTTCAGCCATTTTCTCGATATAAGTGCATGATCTATTTGATTGCCTTCATTTGTTCCTGGTTTCATCCATGTTACTTTGTGTTGTTTTTTATGTCGAAATTTTGTACTGACTATATATGTGTCTGTGCTTGTTCCAAAGTTACAGAGCCTTGCACCATTATCGTTAGTCTTGCAGTGTATTGTTTCTTTTCCTGCCAAATTTTCATTGTATCCCTCTTTTCCAATTTGTGCATTAAAATCTCCTATCACTAGCTTTATATCATTTCTGTGTGTTTTTTCCCATACCTCCTGTAGTTTGTCATAGAATTCCTCTTTCTGATCATTATTTGCTTCCTGAGTTGGTGCATAGACATTTATTATGGTTAAATTTGCTTGTTTATTTTCGATTCTTATGCTTGAAATCATGCCATTTACTGCTTGAAATTGTAGTACTTTATTTCTTAATTTTTTATTTACCATAAATGCTGTACCATTTCTTCCTTGCTTTTTGTCTCCCGAGTAGTAAAGGGTATATCCTTCTTTATCTATTCTTCCTTCGTCTTTCCATCTAATCTTTTGCAGTGCCAGTACTTCTGAATTACTTATCCATTTCTTTAGCTATTTCTGCCATTTTACCGGTTTTCAGCATTGTTCTAACATTCCATGTGCCCACTTTTATTTTTTCCTTGTTTTTCTTCTGTTTGTTTGTTTTTATTTTTCCTTTCTTATTTGACTGTTGTCTTTGTTCCATTATCGTTTCCTTGTTCCTTGCCTGGTCATCACCTTTATTCTTTGTCCCTTTGTTTTGTGCTAGTTTTTTGTCCTTACCAGTTTTTCAGAAAACTTATCCCATATCCATTCTTCCCCATCAATGGATATTTTATTAAATCCAATCTTAACCGTCCTCCCATTACTTTTTTCCTTATGTGCCTTGTCTCTTATTGTCTTTTGTCTTTCCCTCTCTTTCTTTGTTAGATCATGATTTATGTATATTCTGTCGCTTTTTATATTCCTTAATTTTTGTTTATTTTTCATTATTTTCTCCTTCTCTTGACCATTATCTAGTTCTATCAGCACAGTCTTCTCTCCTAACTTGTGAGCTGCTTTAACTTGTACCTGTATTTCCATTTGGCTTTCCATGAAAGTGGTGACTGCTTTGTTTAACTCAATGTTATCCGTTATATTCATTTTAAGACCAGTCATTACTACGTTATGCTTTCTTTTCTCCTTTTCTGTCCATTCTTGATTTGTTTTAATAGTTCTCAGTTCTTTCTTAATATCTTCATTCTCCTTTTCTTTTTTTTCATATTAATTTTAGCAAATTAATAATTTCGTGCGAAGCTCTATGGTCAACTAATCGAATAGTACTTAGTGCCATTGATGAGTGAAAAATTGAAAATCTAATTTCTCAATCGTTATAATAGAGAGTTATTGGAACTTTTATAAGGTCAAGCAGTAATAGTGCTGTCCTTATAGTGACATATACGCATGCGCATTTGATGTTTTGAATAAGGGAAACATTATTAAGGTTAGTGCTTGTCCTTATTTGTGCGCGATTACTGCAGTGCACTATCCCGACTTTATTTCATGTTTCATAATTATATGTCACAATGTGTAGTTGATCTGTGTCATCTGTGCCACCTACCATAATGGGCAGTGAATTCGTGTTTCCAATAACTCTCTATTATGAAAAACAATAAATAGAAAATAGTGACAATGAGTAGACTACTTTCCAAAATAATTTATTATTGCAACTCAATTAAATACTGTACATATTATACAGGGTGTAACAAAATGGCAGGTCATAAATCATACCACATATTCTGAGGCTAAAAATAACCCGATCCAACCCAAGTTACCCTAGTACAAATGTGCATGCGAAAAAAGTTACAACCCTTCGAAGTTACCAAATGAAAATTGATTTTTTCAAATATTTCGACAGTTGTTCGACATATTATGATGAAAGTTGACAAGTGGCTTTCTTATGATTAGAGCATCTTAAAGAAAAAATTAAGGAATTATTGCACCTCTTTAAAAATTTATTTATCCTAAGCCCCCCCCCCCCCCAAATTTTTGTGTACGTTACAATTTATCGCTTATTGTGGCACCATTATTCAAACACATTATTTTTGCCACCTTTACAATTATCAGTTTTTATCGAGATACGACCTATTTTTCATTATGCTTCAAAAATTAAAGTCAATGAATTTTTAAGTTTTTCGAGGGTCCAAAATTTTTGATTGTATCTTATTTATTTACAAATGTGTAGCCCGAGAGGGGTTTACGCTTGCGTGGAAAAAAAATGGGGGTCCACAACTCGTTAACGGGGGGTCTATAAAAATGTATTAGGTTACCCGACTTGACTTCTCCTATGAATATGGGGAGACAATAATATAGGCAGACAATATTATAAGAGTTTCTGAACACTAAAGATCCTGTTTTAAAAGAAAACCTCATGAATTTCAAAGCAGACATTGCGTATTTGACAGATTTGTTCAAAAAATTCAATTACCTCAACCTACAGTTACAAGGGGACATCCTCAATTTGATAAAAACGAAGAGTGAAATTTCAGCTTTTCTTGGTAAACTGAAACTTATGAAGCAAAATATTGGTCGACGTGAATTTTCCCAGTTTCCAAATTTATCGCAGGTAGAATGTCTCGAAGAAGATATTCAGATGTATGTTCAACATTTGATTGCCCTGTATAATGATTTTAAAATCAGATTTGAAGGCATTCTGTCGATGAATATACCACCATGGATAATAAATCCATATGATGAAACTGAAGTGGAACATGTGGTACTGCAAGAAGAGCTACTCGAGCTTAGCACTAATGAGGAGCTCAAAGTAGCATTCAAAAGAGGGTATCAATCATTTCGGCTGCAGGCACAAATACCTGAAAAATATCCAGGACTGTGAGGAATTGTGCAAAAATTTCTCATAGCGTTTCCTTTGTCATATCTTGTCGTACGCAGTTTTAGTGCCGTAACAAACTTGTTGACAAAAAAACGGAGCAGATTAAATATTACAGAGCGAGGAGATTTACGGTTATACTTAACTAAACTCAAGCCAAATATTGATAATTTGCTGTCAATTTACCAAGTACATCCCTCCCATTAAAATTATAACTTTTATCTCAGATTACAATGGTAATCTGAGATAAAAGTTAACATCAAAAATGATTATTATTTCAAAAACAGTCGCAATATAATCAAAATTTCGATTATATTGCGACTGTTTTTAAAATAATAATCATTATTAGCTTTGATGTTAAATTTTTATTCTACTAAGACTGTTATAACAACATAATTAAAAGTGTAGTAATTTTTGTGTTTGAATAAATAGCTACAAAACAAGAAAATATTTATTTTTACTTTTTACCACTCCGAAGTGGGAGCTTATTGGTTTCTTGTACTGTGAGTCAATATTAGAATACAAAAAAGTAAAGTAGGAATCCAACTGTTGGATGAAGACGCTTTTTAGACTGGCCTTGAAACAACTTAAATGACAATACTCACAGCATAATCAAAGCAATATAAATTCTCACCTTTTTTTCGAAAACTTTTAACTCATAGTTGATTGAAAAATAGCCACAACACAGATTTACATAGACATATACTTTTTTCGGGTTTTGGAAGTGAGTTAGTAAATGTAATAGCTGCAGGGGGTCCACCAGATCCAGCAAAATGTTTAAAGTGGTCTATGAGAAAAAAAAGTATGGGAACCTCTGATGTATACCTAAGTCTGAAAATTATGGTTGGTTATCACAAAATGATGAGCTGGAAATCTTGAAACAGTTGAATAAAACAGTTCTTTTGTGCAACTGCTTCTTCACCTTCAGTAGAACGCGTGTTTAGCTCTTTTGGTCTTGTACACTCTGATATTAGAAACAGATTAGGCATAGAAAAAGGAGGAAAACACGTGTTTGTGTTTAAATTGTATAACGAAAATGAATAGACTGAAAATATACAGTAATAACATTTAGGTGTTACGATTAGTTTGAGAATTTGTAATTATGTGCTTCTTTTTTGTTTTTTTTGCTAAAAGCAGATACTTCTTTTGATTTTTGAGAAAACTTTTATATTATGTTGTTATCTGGTTCTGAATAAAAAAGAAACAAATTTATTTAAATCATGATTTTAATTTTGAAAATCAAACGATATAAATAATGATTTTAATCGTGATTGTAATCAGCCCAACCCTGGTATTATATGAACTCTATTAGCTTCACAGTCTCTAATAGCTCATTTATCTGCATTTAATTCTGAAATAAGTCCAGATTTAAAGTACACCAATTAATTATACAATTTTGCAGGAGGACGTTTTTATTTTTCTGGTGGTGGTTGACATCATCCATGATTGAATATGTATTATTCAGAAAGATCTATATTGTCTGTATTCATGACAGTCTCCAGTCCATTTTTATTAAAATGTTAAGAAGCCATTATCGGTATATTTATCATTTTTGAGTGAATATTTAATCCTATTTAACATATTTATCATTATATATTTAAATTGCCTGAAAGCATGAAATGTGTTAAGATATTATTATTATTATTACACTGATTTTTAGAACATTATCTGAACAGTTGAACTTTGTTTTGATTTGCAAAAATTGACTGTGGGAATAAAAATTTTATATACAGAACCCAACTCACCGAGGTAGCAAAATGAAGCAAATTATAATGTCTAACACTTTTCCAGGTAAATGGGAAGCCGTAAGGGTAATGTTGTCGAGGTTGTAAGCCCATAATTAAAGATGGCCTTAGTCCGTTTAGATAAAATCTAGTAATAAAGTGTGAAAACAGTAAATAATGAGATGGATAAGTGCGAATTGTTTATTGCTGCTCAATTATTTAGATTTATTTGTTGCGAAGATCATAAAATTAAAACGATTCAGTAGTTTTCGAGTCATTTGAAATCGCTTTTAGCCTTTTTTGGCACTAAACTAAATTTAGCTCTGTTCTTATTTAAACCGACAATTAAGATAAGGTGTAGTGGTTATATTTATGCTATGATTCTTTAAAGGAGTCTCTAGGATACATAAATTGTCACCCTATTAAGGTATAGTGAAGTGTGCCGAGCCAAAACGGAACAAAAAATCGTAAATGGATCTGTAGTTTTAACACTGCAAATGAATGAACAAAGAAAATAAGTGTAAGTTTACCCACCACTCCTGTAGGTATAGAGAAATATGGCAAAAGTAGACTGATTAAAAGTAAGGAATTGATCTTGATCAATCATAATATCTATTACAGATTGATTTTGTTGTAGGTCATGTGTTCTTATTATAAAAATACGATAACTTTAAGTTTTTATGGTAGTCATTACAAAAAAAAAGATGAGTATTCCATAAAATAAGCAGTAATTTTCTCTATACAACATATGTCGTCAGACATTAGCTTCTTCCACCGTAGAGGGTTGCCATCGAATTTAAGGTATAATGAATTTTGGTCGATTTTAAATGTTCGCACGTGTTCAAGACAACAGATGGTTGAAAAAACTCTAGAAAATTTATACAGAGACACAAATTATTGGGAATATTAATAAGAAAAAGAGATAGTAATACTTTAAAAATGATAAAAAATGGACTATTTTTTTAACTATTAAACAATATGTATAAATACATTCGAGTTAGGAACTGTCAACATTTTTATATTATAGAACATTGTTTGTGTTAGCTTACTTTGTCATATTTAATTTATTCTAAAAACTCTCGATGTGATCCCGAACAGCTGGTAGTAAACTTATCTCCATTAGATCCATGAAAATCTGTTAGGAAGCTTTTCAAAGATAGACAGTGATGAGTTACACCTCTATAGCTGATAATTTGAACAAGTAATTCAACTCCGTATTTATTCTCATCGTGCCTGTCAAACAAGGTACAAAGAGCAGGGGCGTAGCTACCGCCGTATCTGCCGTATCAATTATACGGGGCCCCCAAAGTGTGTAAGGAAAAAAAATAAAAACTTTCTAATTTATTTTATTTTACAAATGACAAAATTCTATAAAGCAATTACTTTTTTTCCCGCCTTAAGCGTGCGTTCAAAAGTGAAATTGTTACTTTATGCTTGAGAGGTTTCAAAACATGATTTTGAAAAAATGAAATGGGCAGAAGTTTTAAATTTACCGCTTTAAAATTGATAGATTTCTGCTCAATTTTTTCTAGCCAAAATATTCATTAGAGAGGGCAGTCTTTTGGTTATAGGTGGTCTGTGCATGGGATGTTAAACCACGGAGTGCAGTACCGTGTTTATTTACGCGCTTCATGTGGATAAATGTGCATTACATTGTAATTCAGTACAAACAATATTGTTCTTCTGGCTTAGCAGTATTAGTAGCGATTTGCAAAATAAATGACTGGAAGGAAAAGAGATTATCCCAGCGGCGCTGAGAAAAGAAAAAGTGGACAGAAAAGGGAAGAGGTTATAAAAAAGTGCCCTAAATTTCTTCATTTTTTCGGCTGTCAGACCTCTCACTATTGTCCATAGAGGCAGAAAAACTAAAATCATCATCAGCCATAAATGATTTAATAAATCAGTTTGCCAAAAAAAGGCAAGGAGAGTGAATATTTAAAATTTGATTTTTATTTGTAAGATGGTTAAATTATGTTATTAATAAATATTTCTTTTCACAATATTTTTTTTCTTCTGTGAAAAATCTTTACCCTCATATAAGGGCCTCCAAACAAATTTTTTATACGGGGCCCCGACAAGGCACGCTACGCCACTGACAAAGAGCTAGGAAAAGAGGAAGACCGGAGCAAACATGGGATGGAGTATTGAAAGAAATATTGAAGAAAAGATGGACAACATGGTTAGCTGCCAAACACTAACAAAAAACAAAAAAGCATGGGCAAAATTCGTATACAGAGAGTGAAATATATTTTAAACAAGACAGACATTAACATATACCCTACACCATTAAATGGTAAGAAGGATTTTTATTTTTATTTATTTTTATTTCCATTTTCAGTCGCATCAACCTCTAGGGTTATTAGCGACAATATAATTATTCTAGATTACAATTTGGATAAAATATTTATGTCTTTGAGATAGGTTATTAAATTTTGGACATTACAATTTACACCGAGTAGTACATCTAATTTATTACTAATATTATTTTTTATCCTTGCTTGATTGAAAATTGGGCATTCTACTAGGAGGTGTTTTACAGTTAATTGGCAATTACATAGTTCACACTGTGGAGGTTCAGTTTTTTTAATTATATAACTATGAGTGATGTTGGTATGGCCTAATCGGAGTCTTGATAATATTACTTGTGATGCTCTATCAAGATTTGTATAGGGCCAAGGTCTTACTGTTGTTTTAACAATGCGTAACTTTGATTGTGATACATGCCACTCATTTTGCCACAACTGTTGCACTTCTAACTTCACGTACACTTTTATGTCCTGTAGCACTGAATTTTGTACTTCACTCGCGGTTTCACTGGTAATGGCTTCTCGAGCAAGCCGATCGGCCTCTTCGTTCCCATGGATGCTAATATGGGAAGGAATCCATAAAAGTGTCACTTTGATGTTGGATTGCTGGAGATAGGACATAGTTTGTTTTATTTCTAAGGCTAATGGATGGGTGGTGTAAAGTTGATTGATTGACTGAATGGAACTTAGGGAGTCTGTTATTATCAGAAATTTTGTGAAATTTTCAGTTTTGGCATAATCAATTGCTTGTATAATTGCATATAGCTCTCCTGTGAAGACACTGCTATTATTTGGTAATCTGAATTGCCTAGATTCATATTTTGTGAAAATTGCTGCACCTACATTATCGGAGATCTTTGAAGCATCTGTATAAATGTGAATGTTTCCAGGATAAGTGTCGAGTTTGGACTTAAAAAGCTGTTTAAATGAAAATGGAGATGTATCCGATTTGCAGTGTGATGCTAATGAGGTGTCAGATGGAATAAGTTGAATTGACCATAGCGGCGGAGTTTCGATTCGATTGGAAAAGAGGCTGGGAAGTTCGGGAAGTTCGATATCAAGTTCCGAAATGATATTTTTAACTCTATCGTAGTATGGAGGGATAACAGTTCTGTTGGATGTATATAGTTTATGATACCGCTTTTTGAATGTCTTGTTATATGTTGGGTTTGCTGTATTATTACATACTGAAAGAGCATAGGAGATTGTAAGATGTTTTCTCCGTAGATGTAAGGATGGTTCGCCGGTTTCACATTGTAGACTTTTGATTGGACTCGTGCAGAATGCTTCCGTAACTATCCTCAATGCTATATTTTGTAGAGTATCAAGCTGATTTAATATGGTCTTTTGCGCTGTAGTATATACTATAGAACCATAGTCAATTTTGGAACGAATTAGACTTTTATATATATGCATTAGGGTATTATAGTCGGATCCCCAACTTTTAGCAGTTATTATTTTTAGTAAGCTTATGCCATTTTGACATGTTTTTTTGATTTGTTGAATATGTTGCTTCCATGTTAGTTTTTTGTCAAATATCATTTCTAGGAATCTGATACTATCAACGTAGGTTAGTGTTTTTTGGTCAAGTTTCAATTCGGGATAATATGGATGATGTTTTTTGGTGAACAATATACAGTTTGTTTTCTCTGTTGAAAATTGCAGACCTGTGAATTTTGACCAGTGTTGAAGTTGATTTAAGGCATCTTGGATATGTTTTTGAATGGAATTAATGTTCTTTCCCTTACAAAATTATACTAAATCATCAGCATATAGTCTACCTTTGACTAGTTTGGGATACTGTACTAGGATTTTATTGACAACAATTGGGAATAACGTTGCACTAATAACAGATCCTTGAGGAGTTCCATCTATTTGTTCTTTTCTAGATGAAGTGATGTTGTTTATTTTAACGTAGAAATAGCGTTTTTCCAAAAAATTTTTGATAAATTTCAAGATATTTCCTGTTATACCCCAATACTGAAGAGTCTTCATAATATCATAACGCCAGGCTGTATCAAATGCCTTTTTTATGTCAATAAAAACTGCTATGCATTCCTGCTTGTTTGCGAAGGCTTCAGGATTTCGATTATATATATTATATTTATTCTCATCGCAAAATGTAATAAAACTTGTGTTTGACAAAAGCAAGAGGTGAATAATTAAAAATAAGTGAAATTTATGTTCCATCATGGTTCCTGATAGCATAACTTTCTTGCTAAATATTTTTGGATCAACTGAATGTATATTTGGTTGTCGCAGAACTTTGATAAACATTATGGTTACCCACGCTCAAAGGCTTCTCTAGAACTGCAAATTTTTTTATTTATTGGAATGTGAAAAATACACTGTAGGTATATACCAGTTTCCACATTGTTTACGGAACTTATATTTTCTTAAATATAGACAACAAAAAAATGATGGCTATGACCGAGAAATATTTGGTTATTTTTGAAAATAAAGTACAACTTTTGAGAGTACTTCTATTTTTTTATACGCAACTTTTGAAAAGAACTCAATTGTGAAGTACCTATAGTTCATTTAAAAACCAGGAGGAGTAATTTGAAAAGCCTCACGCACACCACTAAAAGTTACCAGATTAGTTACTAAGGGGTGTGTTCCGAAATAGTCGTGTTCAAAATCTATAAAATATGCCTTGACGGGGAAACTAGCCAATCGTAGGTAACCCTTATGTACTGAAAATTGTTCTTAAGATGTCGAGTTGAGATGAGATGTAAACAAACCGCGTATACTTCTATAAATGTAAAACTTTTGTATTATTTTGATTGTTTCATATTTGATGTTCTTGAGAGATTAAAATGGATCGTTTATTGTACAGTTATCTCGACAGTTATATTAAAGGTCCCTGTTTGAAACTATTTATTTTATAATTGTAGTAATGCATGTCAATGTTAAAAGATATAACTTTCATATATTCTGACAAATCGGTGAACATGTTTTTAAAGCTGGTCATATAATTTGATGTGGAACTGACTTCTAAGAGCAAATGATCAAAAACTTATGTATGGGATTGTTTACAATTTCACAACCTCCACATGAAATCACTATCACACTAAATGAGACCTGGATTTGATGTTATTGTGATGTTATTGTATATATAGGGCCATGTTTAATAATTTCTCTTCGTTTTGATATGATTTTTCATCTGATGAATAAAATGGTTCCAGCAAAGTTATTGCTAATTAAAAGTCAATATATTGTTAATGCTTTATTTATTAAAAATATTCTACAACTTTTGCTTCACATCTATATTACAATTTTTCATAATAGTGCCTATAAGTTCCTTATGTATATTCCAAAGTTGTACACAATACAAATACATATGATAAATGTTATGTATAAAATCTTATTCATAAATGTTCAACGTCTTTCAAAATCCAGTAAAGTTATTAAAAATGGTTTCTTTGGCTTCCAATCCTTGAAAATAATTTGATTTTCTTAAAATATGGGTAGAACGTTCAAAATTAGTTTTATCGTTTTTCAAATGTACCACAACTCTTAAACAGAGGTTTTCCTGAAAGAAGTGGAACTTGAAATAATATTTCACTGTTTTTTAAATTGAAATGGTTTTATTCTTTTTCAAAATCAAGTACAGTAGGTTTCTTTGGCTCCCAGAATGTAGTACAGCCCTTAAAAATTATTTGAATTTTTTATTCAAAGTAAAGGACAACTTTGAAAACATTGTCATTGTGTTTCAGAAGATAATACAACTTCCGAAAAAGTTTCACGATTTTTAAAAATTGAACACGACCTTTCAAAACGGTTTTATCGTTTCCCAACTTTTATGAAAGGGTTTATTGTTCCTCAAAATGAAGTACAACTTAAAAAAAGTATTTCATTGTTTTGAAAACAAGGCCCATTTTCCAAAAACTTTTAATGTGTTTCAAAATCAAGTACAGTTTTTGAAAATGGTGTCTTCAGCTTCCAGAATGGAGTACAACTCTTAAAAATTATTTGATTGTTTTTCAAAGTGAAGAACAACTTTGAGAATATCTTTATTATGCCAATGTTTTTATTCATTTTTTTCGAAATGGACAACTTCCTGAAATTTTGTTTTTGCTTTCCAAAATGAAGCACCAGTTTCGACAATTGTTTTTCAGAATGGAGCACAGCTTGTGGAAATGTTTTATTGTTTCCCAAAAAAAGTACAGCTTTTGTATAAATCAATTTATTGCATTCCAAATAAAACTTGACTTCCAAAAAATTTATTCAAAAATAGGAAATTCCAAAAATTTTTTTGTTATTTATAACACCACTTTCGAAAAAACTTATTTCTCCAAAAATGAAGTACACTTTTAAAAAAATGGTCTTATTGTTTTTCAAAATGAAGTTAAATCTATAATCTGGTTTTATTGTTCACCAAAATGAAGTAGAGCTCTTGAAAATAGTTTTAAAGATTTTTCAAATAGAGCACATGTCCCGGAAAATGGTTTACTGGTTTTTCAAAATGAAACTTAGTTGTCGGAAATGGTCTCACTATTTTCTTACTTTTAAAGCATATGCCTCTTTGGAATTGGCGTTAACAGGCATCACTACCAAATTACCAAACTACCAAATATTTAAAACTTAAACTGAACTTATTCAGATTTTTTTGTCTTTAATAAGAGTTTATAATCAAAAAAAGCAACAAAGTATCGGCTTAGTAACAATTATATTTGATGATTTCTCGGTATCGATGTGTTGTCTGGCCTCAAAAATCAGTTGTTTGGTTGTTTTTTGAGTTTTTGGTTCCGGTGTTTGAACGTTCGCTAACCAACTGTTACCAGGGGTTTGCACGGAAGTGTGCCTATTGCCACGCGCCCCATATCCCTCCTACTTAATGACTTTTAGCTGTCCATCACGATAGTACCTTCAGTGTCTGCTGCGGCTACGATTCTTTTTAGACTTAACAAAAACATATGTCATCGGGCATTGGGTGCTTCTTGATCAGTACCTTTCGACTGCTAAATTTCGCAAGAGAGATGATGATTGATTGAATTGGTTGTGTTCGAAAAGTAGGTAAAGGATTTACTCAATTTACTTTTGGTATTTTGCAAAACAATAATTTTTTTTAATGTTCTTTGTTTGAAAATTATTTTGGGAAGGATTTCAATGGATCGCTTTCAAGCGACTGAATTATTTTGGCAGTGAAAAAAAGTACACACCGAGGTGGGAAGAATTTTATTACTATCGAGAGGTTAGCTCTTATCTCGAGACAGGAATGAAACTTCCTACAAAGGGTTATATATATATATATATATCTGGGTTATTTTAATTTTATACTTAAAAATAAATATTCAGCCTTTCACTAGTGTTTATCCAATCAATTGAATACATTTTTATTTAGTGTTTTGGATGACCATAAATGAAGCACATAGGTTCTTATTTTAGACATTTTTTTCTAGGAGATATAGAGATATAACAATGACAAAAAAGTACTCTAAAGAGGCTTAAAATGTATAATTTAGCACCCAAATTATCAAAATTTTCCGGGGAAGGGCCCCCCTAATATAAGGATTATAAATGTATAACAAGCGACCTGCACCGGCTGCGGCTGCTCTATGATCAGATTTCTCCGATGAGATCTTTCTTTTGCGAAACCAACTGCAATCTCATTTCCAACAATTATTTTTATGCACTAACACTAATATCAAAGTTACCTTGTTGTGACTAGCCAGTTGTTTACTTAAGGGATTGTTCGTAGTTCCAGACTGTTTGAGACTTATAAGTTGTAAAGTTTAGAGCCTTCAATGCGGCCTGGCTATCAGATGCAATAAATATTCTGCCGCCTAGGATAAGGAGTTTTTGAGCGCTTAGTCTATATAGCTATGAAAAATTGGCTCTTGGTAGTAGTAGACCAATCTCTTCAATTAAAATTATTTGAGATAGTCTTGAAAGTCAGGTCAGATAAGAGTTATTTCTAATAGGGTGTTCAACTGTGAATATGTTCTTCTTAATGATTAGCAGATCGTTAATTTTAAGGAAACAAATTATGCTGCACCGTATTTCATCCAATTTAACAGTGTTTTATTTTAATCCTAGTTTCAAAAAATATATATCGAATATATCTAGAAATCCGCCTTTTAGATTAAACGTCACTGGTGTAAGTTGAAGCTAGCCGCATATTTAGATATGGAACAAAATAATAATAGGAGAGAGTAGTTACTCAAATTGAAGAAAAAAAGAAGAAGTTTAAGTTGAGGTGACAGTGAGTTGTTTCCATTGTCATGTGGTTTCATCGTGGTTAAATGTTGATTAGTTCGAGTTTAATTTTTATGCCTTTTATTGATAAAGTCCTTGAAATTCAAAGTGACCACGGTAAACAACAAAGTAATAGATATGTCATATATCAACATTTTTTTATCTGAACACGTTCAAACATCCCAATGAAGAAGAAGTAGAAACATGGAACATCAAAGGAAGCTATCGACAACTTCACATTTAAACTAGTGACGTATCTGTATTATAAGTTGCATAATTTTGTGGTCAAAATTTTAAGTTAAACAATCTATTGGAGAAAATATTTTATCATCAAATCAGCGCGGTTCTCATACGGAAAAATCAACATTATCTGCATTAGCTCAAAAAATGTATGAAGCTCTTGAATATACCAATTGGTTTGTTCTTGGATCTTGAGCAGACGGTCGATAATGTAGATCATAAACAGTTATTGAACGCTTTGGGAAATTCAGAAATACGTGAAGCATCTCTAACACTTTTCAAATCTCACCTCCAAAATCGTACCATGTTTATTTGAATTTAAATATATTTGGGATAAGCTGAACCTCAAACGAAGAATAATGGGTTCATTGGAACCTCACCTAATTTATGTAATAATGCATGGTCTATTCAAAACCTACCTTGATATTTTGCAAAAAATATTCCTCAGGACAATATTACGTAAAGATGATTGCCCTAGTAATATTTTATATTCTGTGACAAATATATCGAATTATAAAGTATACGCAGAGTTGGTATATTCAAGAAGGTTCTGGAGTCACGAAGGACTATAAATACGCGGGTTTTTTAGTGAGTCGTGGAGTTGTTCAGTATACAGTGAACCGGTAAACAGTTTCAGTATACAGTAAGTGAACAGATAGTGAATATAAATAGTGTTGAAGATAAATTAGGGCGATTATTATACTGAGTGTAGATAAATTAGTAGACATTAAGTAGTGTGTATATAAATTAAGTTTATTATAGAGTGTGAGTGTTTCTTAAATAAATCAATAGTAATTAGCCATGGTGAGCGTATAATTCAATCCCACGGTAAAAACAGTTCAAATAAATAAGAAAAACATTTAATAAATTAAATTCATCTGGATCGTATTCAGACAAATTTGAAAAGGCCATGAAGTTAATAGTTACCAGCTTCCTTTTTTAACTGAAAACACTTGAGGAACTTTCAAAATGCTGATGTTTTCTGTGTATCTAGGCAGATTTTTGTATTATTTAAATAAATATTACAATAAGAATAATATTCGCTTTTCATAAATAATAATTGTTCGTAAACAACAAAGTACAGACCTGACGAGAACTGTCAGTGGGACAGTGGAAAAAGACGTAAGACACATTGCCGCTACGAAAGGTACGCCTGTATCCTACTTTGAAGGTGTAATTTCTCACGATTGAAAGTCGCGCTTGCGCGTAATTTAAACATCAATTGATCAAATTGGGGTTAAAGTTTGTAATACATTCAAATGGTTAATTATTATGATATTTTGATTGGGATTAATCACAGAACTGCTTTTTTCCATTCTCTCCCACGTAATGTGAGAAATTAACAATCAATGACGCACACCAAAGAGGTTATGAAATGAAATCTAGGACAACAGCCAACAGCTATTCCTACCTTGGCTCTAAAATGTAAACTTTGCTTCCAATCGTCATTAAACAAGAACATAGGTTGCCAAAGTATCAGCAAAAAATCAAGAGATACTGAATACATCTCGAAATGATTGAATATGAGATCCATATTGTAGGCGAAAATATTTAGGTCTTAAGCATTGTGTTGATTACTATTTTTTTTGTTAAGCATATGTTTTAATTTGATGTATTTTCCGAAAAAGTATGATGAAAAACGCCATTACCACCACTGCTATTCTGTCTGTCCAGTTAAGAAAATTTACTTAACATATCTTGAAAAATTGAAAGCTGTTGTCTCTACCAGCCTCACAATTTATATTCCAAATTAAAATATGCTTACTCTTACGACATTATTTTTACGTGTTTCATACATTTCAGTCAACGTCTCCGATGTCAACTACCCGAAGACATAGGTTTTAACGGCAATAAAAAATTGTGGGAGTTTTTTTGATTCACCTGGTTGAATAAGTCACCTGCTCAGGGCATTCGGCCCATAAATTTCTCCAACAACCAAGATGGTATCTACCGAAAAGACGTACGCAGCTCTTTTGTTGACCTTAGAACCGCATCTTCGTATATGCAAATCAATAGAATATCCAAAATAGTTGAAGGAGGATGGACGAATATTTCTACAGGGTGATGCTGAGTTCTTTCTTCGATGTTTATAGTTGGAATGTTTTTTTATTGGAAATATATTGTACCAGTTGGAAACATTTCACTTTTTGCTTAATTTATTTCGGCTTTGAGTTATTAAAAGTATGAACAAAATTAACTCAACAACAAAACTACTCTTTCACACTGATAGGGCTTCTTAATTAGTTATGGGAAAAATTGTTTCTTAAGAGCAGCCTGTTCCAAGGATTCCAAGGCTACACAAATTTAAGGAGCACTGGTCAAGTAGAGTATCAAGGACCAATTTATTGAAAGTCTAGCTTGGAGGTGAAATGTATGACAAACTGAGTTCAAAAGTTGGTCATTCGGCTATTAGATGAATGCTGACCTAGAATGTCTCAATACTAAAGAATATATGCGAGCTGTACCAGCTAGAGTGCTTGAATTTCTAAATCTTATCTCCGTTGGACCTGTACTGGGACAAATCCAAGGAATGAAGTTGCCTAGTATCCCCTTAGTGCTAGTAATAGAATGTCACCTGGCTGTAACACTTATATGATTACTATGAAAGTACAAAAACCCTGAAACATCGGAAAAATATCAAATCACTGACACCATGGATAGGAAGATGACCTAGAAACAACTCTTTGGAGTTGGCCTCACTTTCATGTAACTTTAATTTACATATTCCGTCTCGCTTAAGGAATATCGCGAATATGAAAAATAAAATGGGATAACCATGAGGACAAGCAATAAACAGTTCTAAAGGGACAAGAACACTATCGTCACCCTACTGTGAATTCCAGACCACACTGGAATAGAAAAAAATAAATTAGCAATGAAAGGAACCGTAGCATCTTTAAGGGGTATCTTTTTGCGGTATCAGAACTGATATAATACAGGGAAAAATAGAAAGTAGATAAGACCATTGGAAAGATCTAGCAGATTTTAGATGATCAAAAATACTCATGTGAAACTACAACCATGAAAAAATGACTGAGGTAGAGTAACAGAGCACTAACAGTTTTGACCGGTGTTCTAGCAGAACATCACTACCTGATTGCTCACCTCAAGAGTCCAAATATCAAGAAGAATATAAGCTCTGTGGAATTGAAGGAGAAACCTTCATTAACATACTTACAGAGCACTGAAGAATCCCTGGATACAACTACTGAGAGACTACAAAATGGTAAAGAATATCTACTCAAACTCAAGCCTGCGATAATCCTGAGATTTCTCTAAGGAATAGAACTCACTCACTCAAGAGCTGAGAAGAGGAAGTCTCAGTGAATATCACCCCAATATAAACATGCAGATATATCTGAATGCTCACGCCATGATTTTCCTTCAAGTTAATCTATTTTCATTTATCCATTCATTCATTCATTTATTTATTTGGGATGTGCTCAACAGCCCTGGTTTGAGTACCCGAATTTTTGAATCATTTCCCATGTTATCTACTTCCATTCCAAAAGCTTCGTGTCTTCTATACAGGCCACTAGTGTAACTAGAGGAATTGTTAGTAGTTGTAATTGTTTTATTATTTCCTCTCCAAAGTGCTTCCGTCTGAGTTCTTGTAAGTTCTCACCAAGCTAGGTTGGCTCCATCATACAGTTCACATTTTCTGCACATAAGCTCACTAACTTTGTCCATTTTGTGCAGGATGTTTCCTCAGGGTGCAGAGTCCAGTCACCAGGCTGGTAACTGTCTTTAAATGTCTCTTACCTAGTTTCAATGGCCTGGTTGAGAGATGCTTGTCTACCTTGTTCAGTAAACTCTTCCTATGAAGGTACTCTTGTGTCACCCGGCACACTTGCCAGGAATGCTATGCAGTTTTTACCAGTCGATACCTAGTTATTGGATTACTGGTAGCTTCAAGTAGAGCCTGGCTGTCAGTGAATATTTTGATTTTTTGACTGCTATGTCCTCTCCAGATGTTTTCATCAGTACATCTATTTTCATTCTTACAGTTTTTTAATCTTATTAAGCTTAGACTGAAGTGCTAGATTTTCCAGTTTTAATGAGCTCAGACGTATAGTTTTCGAGGCTTTGTATTAAAAAAAATCTCATTCTATTTTCGTAACTAGCATCACCCTATAAAAAATGTAAACAAAGCAGCAAAGAAGTGATGATTTCGTGTTGATTTATGCACATTTAGTAGAGCAGGTGTTGAGGTGTCATTTCTAGAGATGAAATAAAAGCAAATCTAAACGATGGGAATCTTACTGTTTAAAACCCACTAAAACCTACCTCAGTTTCCGGTTTGTGTACCTGCTCAATGGGAAAAGTTACTAAATAGTAATTTGATAGGTACTAAATTTTAAACTGTATCATTAGGATCTTCTTTTACAAACAACACTTGCTACTACACATAAACACAATACTTGTTTTACCACCGTACACCACAGTGTACTCCACGTGATGACAAGCACATGTAGAGTGTGAAAAGTCAAACTCGGTAGGTATGCATGTAATTTGGAAACTTTGATCTTGGAGGCCATCTGGCGTAGATAAAGTGTCGTAGAGTTTGAACTAGGACTAAAACAGAACTAGAACACATGTGACATCAGCTAAACTGCAGAATTAGATCTGAAAACGTTTCTCACATATTAAACTCAAGTGTTAAACAGTTAATTAGAAATGCGACAAGTAATATTCCAATTGATAGCTGGATTCAACATATTATTAAAGTTGAAGAATTAGACGAGTTTGGGTACGTACCTACATTTCAGCCTACGGAGATCGATCTTCAAAAAACTGAATTCAAAAATACACATCATCATATTTTTTAGATAATTTTCTGAAAGCAGTAAGTTTTTATTTATCTGGTAGCTCTTGATCGTATCAAATTTCTTTGTCGTGAATTTAAAATGTACAAATACACTAAACGGGGTTGCACTTTACATCCGTTTAATGTGCCTGTTATATTAAATTCCGTTCATAAATGACTATACCAAAAGTTATTTAATTAATAAAGGAAGTCAACCGAAGAAGCCACAAAACAAGTATATCCGATAGGATGACAGCATATCAAAAATCGAAGTAACATCTTCATGAAAATTACTAAAATATACACCTTACAGGGAAACGAGCAATACAAGCTATGAATAATCTTATTCTACCGGCTGCCTCAACAAGAATCACTCTTAAGGCGCGTTCTCACTAGTCGATTTTAGTTGAACGATTTTTATTGATTAACTAAAATCGAATAACAATCCCTGTTAGAACCTACATTTTAATTTTTGTTGAACGATAAAAATCGTTTCAACAAAAGTTGAATCCATTTCTATTTTTATCGTTCAAGTATGAGTTACCGTCTGATTTTGATGCGCGATTCATCTTGCTCAGTGTTCAGTTTGGCAGTCAAGGAGTCAAATAAGTAGAAGTTCATTACAAAGAGTATTGAAAAATCACAAATACCATCCTTGCAGATCCGGAAAGGAGAATAAATTTTATTGCTAAAATGTTAAGATACATTAATATTGACCCTTCTTTTTTAGAAAAAATATTATGGAGTGATGAAAGTGGATTTCATAAAAATGGTATTGTTAATCGCCATAATTATCATTATTGGTCGCAGGAGAATCCAAAGTGGATGCGCGAAACCAATTTTTAAACAATATGGGGAATCAATGTTTGGTGCGGTTTATTAAACGGTCGGTTGATTGGTCCCTATTTTTATTAAGGAACATTAACGATTTTCTTCAAAATACTCTACCAGTACTACTTGGAGATATTCCCTTACATGAAAGGCAAACAATGTGGTGGAAGCAAAATGGAGCATCTCCTTACTTTTTTGGGCCAGCTAGAGAATATATATCAACAACACATTTCCTGAAAAATGGATTGGTCAAAGTGGTGCGATTCTGTGGCCACACCGTTCTCCGGATATTACACCCTTAGATTTCTTTCTCTGGGGTTACTTAAAAAGTCTAGTTTATGTCACACCCCCGATTGATTTAGATGATTTGAAGGATATAATAAGACAAGCATGTCGGACCGTAACACCCGCAATGATTACAGCATCACTTACAAGAAATCTTTTAACAATGTTTGAACATTGTGTCAATGTACATTTGTACATGGTCATCAATTTGAACAATTTGCTCAATTACTTGTACTTTTTAATTCCCTATGTTACGTTTTTTAATAAAATAATTTATACAGATGTTCATTTAATTGCCCCTATTATCATTGCTGCACAATCCAATGATGACAAGTGTGGTATCGTTGAAATTGTTTTTGAATGATATATCCAAAATTGTAATATTATACCGGTTGTCCCATTAAAAAAAATTATGTTGGGGTTACGTGACCCGAAATGACAGGAAAAACGGATCATTTTAAAATAAATATAAGCATCACTTTCGACTGTTTATATCTGCCAAATTTCATACTTGTCATATGAACAGTTTTCGAGAAATTGGACTGTCAAAACGTCGTGGGACACTCTGTATAATGGAGTTCTTAGATATTATTTATTAATTACAAGTTTTGTTCTGATGAAGTTGACGAAGTGCAACGAAAGCTCAACAAAATAAAGTGTGTACTTTAAAATAAGTATTTTTCTCTGAAAAAACCACCAAACATAATGAGAGTTATATTAACAATACACATAAACACTAAACATTTGACTCCTTGACTGCCAAACTGAACACTGAGCAAGATGAATCGCGCATCGAAATCATACGGTAACTCATACTTGAACGATAAAAATAGAAATGGATTCAACTTTTGTTGAAACGATTTTTATCGTTCAACAAAAATTAAAATGTAGGTTCTAACAGGGATTGTTATTCGATTTTAGTTGATCAATAAAAATCGTTCAACTAAAATCGACTAGTGAGAACGCGCCTTTAGCCACACCTCCAGGTACAGTACAGCGTCGGGCTAGGAAATTTTATAATAAAAACATAAAAAGCCTGGAAAATATTTACAGATCTGTAAGTCGACCACTAGGAATAAGTCGTAAGTGAGTACTAAAAAAAACTTATAAAATATGCACCATTTTTAATGATAACATTTTTTTAATCTGTGTATTTTGGACAGTTGATGTCTTGGCGGATGGAAATCTGCAACTATTCGGAAAGTTGTGTAGTGGAGAGCATTTACCTTAGAAGGGAAGTTGCAATATAACGACGCCAGAAGTATCTCCCACTTCAAGAAAAACAGAAAACTTGAACTTGAGATGGAGAATTTATGGAGTCAGAACATTTCATACAAATTGAGAAAAATAAGAAAATATATATTCAAATTTTGTGGAAAATTTTCATTGTACTGTTAATATTGAATACTTCCACTTGAATTATGAAAAAAAGTTTTTTGTCACTGCAACTTCATGAAAAAAAAATCCACAGACCAGAGATTCTAGATAAGTGGCGGTCGTTTTAAAAAAGCAGCTTTGTCGAGATTTTCGACTGTAACACGGTATCAGGTGTCCGCTAAAGACGCCTCTATCATCACCGAAGGTTATTTTTATAGTTCAATAACCAATTTTCGAATTATTGCTAACCTATCATTACTTATCGCTAATCGGTTTAGACCTAAACTAATTATGATCCGTTTAGGTAAACAACAAATTTTACTCGGCATATTCGTACAGGGGCGACTACGGAATAATAAAATTATAAAAATCGTGATATCTCAAAGACCGAAGTGGAAGATTTTTTTCTTAAAATTTTAATTTATTATATTGGCATATTTTTTAATCTCTGACGTTTTCTTCTGTCAAAATTTGATATTTGATTTTTAAAATAGTAGTTAAATCCTTCAAGATATATGGCATGGGGGCTTTTTGTTTTGACGAACTAAGACTGTATTACTTCATACATTTATCTTTATCAGCTCAAATTCAGATCGGCTGTTTATATTTTAATATTTGTTCTCAATAATTTTATGAATTTTCATAGGTATCAAGCCAAAAACGTTGCAGAGACTACTAGTAGGAAAGCTTGCAGGTCTATACTAGTTTTTTCAAATACATCGGAGAATTGGATTTTCAAGAATCAAGAGAAATCGAGGAGAAAGGCAGTGCTGAATAATCACAGGTACTACAATTACAAAGAACATGTCGCCAAATGGGAATTATATTAATTCAATTACAATTGTATTGAAAAAATAAATTATCAATTAGTTTTATCCTCATCCTCAGATTTTGCTGCAATTACAATTCCATATTACTTACTTTGAGAAAAACATTTAGTTAAATACAATTACAAATTACATGAGAATAGAGTGATTGTGATTATTAATTACTTTTCACTAGGAATTACCCAGCAGTGGACAGAAGCATGACACAACATGTCTACCTTGTTGAAAAATCCACTGAAATTGCCTTGCATTTGGTAATAGGACGAATGGAAAAATTCCCAACCGATTTAGAATACATTCTAGCCACATTCTTTGACGTAGAGGAAGCCTTCAACAATGTTAATCTCAACCCATAAAAAGATCCCCAGAGGAAATTGAAATGGGTGACATAGTTACCAGATGGTTATATTATAACTATGCCAAGCTGCCAAATAATCAGTTCAGATCTAGATGGCAGCTCATTCAAAAATAAAACTAACACAATTAGGGGTCATACATTCACTACTCAGATAAAATTGTAATCAATAAGATCTTCTTAACACTAAGGGAATAGAGAACCAATATGGCAAAACCGATAACAGATGAAGAGTTAAGATCTATTAATGACACCATGGGATCTGTTTCTGTTTCTTCTAGTATCATCCAAACGAGAATTTCACACTACCAAAAAGAGAAGGACATATTGGATTCCTTACTCCATTGGTAGAGGAATGCAGAGGAAATAAGAAGAGAAAAGAACAAATGTTTCTACGCATGCAGAACATTTTGGATGAAAAACGTTCAATGCAACCACCCATCATACATTGGATCTATACGACAAAACATATGAGGCCGTCGTCTAGTGGGCATCCATAACAAAAAAAAAACATGAAGAACCCTACCAAAATTCAAAAGATGGTAGCTAAAGGAATCACAAGGGCAAGGAATAATAGAGCTGGATGCGGATTCTGCAGCTTCGTAGAAGCGATCAAAATATCAGCGAATATTCCTGGTTTTCTGGGGTAACTTCCTGGACATACTCCTGAAGGGTGCGATTCAGCCTCAATCTAGACTCCCCGTAGAATAAATGTGACGATATTTCCATTATTATTTGGAGCAATGGCCACATGAAATGTGTCCAAAACAAGAAAAGAATAATTAAGTCTACTACCAATAATAATGGTCAAGCAGTGCGTCTTCGCCATGGCGAAATATTATATTTATTTTTCCATGGTCTTCGTTTCGTTTGGATTGTACATATTTTGGTTTTGGACTTACAATAATTTGTACCAATGATTAACAGGTATTTTCGAACTCTACAAAATCAACAAGGTTCAGTTTTAAAAAAAGGTTTCAATCCCAATCAGTGATATAGTTAAAATAATACCCTTCTTGGTGTGCGTCATCGACTGTGACGTATATACGGGTTTTCGGCATGTCGTTTATTTTATTTGCTATTTTTACATATAGCTAACCTTAAATTTGATATATAAGATCATCAGGATTGTATTAAGCCAAATTCGAAAAGGCTATGCAATTAATAATAACCAGCTTCTTTTTCTAACTTTCGAAATACTGATATTTTTCCGTGTATTCATGCATATTTTTGTATTACATATTTAAATAAATCAAACAATAAGATTAATATTCACTTTTAATAAATAATTATTGACCGTAAACAACAAAGTACAGACCTGTCGAGAACTGTCAGAGTGACAGTAAAAAAAGACGTAAGACTTATTGCCGCTACGAAAGTAACGCCTTCATAGTATTTTAAACTCTCGATTGATAGGTTCAGCTTGCGCGTAATCTAAACATTAACCAATCAAATTTTTGTAACTCAAAGATTAGGGTTTACGTTTGTAATACATTTAAAAGGTCCATTATTGTGATATTTTGATTAGGATTAATCACAGACCTGCCTTTTTTTCCATTTCTTCCTACGTAATGTGTTAGAAAGACATTAACAATCGATGACGCACACCAAGAAGGGTATTATTTTAACCATAGGTACTCTTCGATATATTTCATACATAATTACAGAAAACAAATAATTTATATTTATAACAAAACTGACAGTAGGTAAAAGCCGATGTAATTATAGCAGTACCGGAAATATAAACAATCTGTCATCCTATAACAGAAAGAGACTGAATACGATTATTTGTTACATTTCCAATTTGAGGACACTATTATCCCCAATCCAATTACGCGGTTACTTGTCATATTCATCATGTCCTGCAAACTATTCTTTTCGTTTTCTAGGAACAACCTAGGTAAGTGTCAACCACTGTGTCAACTCGAGCGTAGCATATTCGTGGGATCTCATACCTGTCTCATCAATTCTCATTTTAAGGTCGCCGTTCTGATTTTCTGTTTCAACTATAGATTATGTTTACCTGTGAGGTAACAGTCATAAATATGCAAGAAATAAGAGTGCAAAAAATAACTGTGTGATCTTGGAAATATCAGAGCTTCAAAGTTTTAAATTTTTTAAATTTAATGTTAAATATGTCGTTTATAATTTGGTTAAAATTATTGTGAAAGTTTCTTTGCACCAAAGTAATTAACATAATGCTGGTTGTTACAGCTTTGATTGGCAGCTCTATTCCGAATTTTCATGTTAAATACTTCAGTTCCGTGATAAGTTTATTACACTTCACTTTCTTTACATTATTATATTATTAAATCACTCTATGTTGAAGTTTTGAACCTGTGCCTACTATGGATAAGTACTATTTCATCACAATTTAATTCTATGTTATATAAGAAATAACCTATTCTCCAATAAACAAATCTTAATGTTTTTTTCATCCCCCATTTAAATTACTGGGAAGGAGAATTTCTATCTTGTAATGTAGAACAGTTTTCTTATAGGAAACCTGTTGTAGATATTGTGTTTGAACCATTTTCTTAAAAAAGAATTTTTGTATGGATTAAATAATTGAAATTTTTCTTAAATAAATTAAATTACTCTTTTTTCTCTTATTTTTTGGGAATCAAACCACAATAATGTTTTTTATTTTTTATTTCGACGTAGCGTTTCAGCTACCGTTGTCAAGATTAGCTAGTAATAAAATAATTTTTTGCGCGATTGACCTTTTTTGTTTATTTACAGCATCGGTTGTCAGGTCGGTAGGTTGTGTTTACTGGTTTCTAAGTCTAACCCGTCGGTAAGTGATTTACTTACCGTTCAGACGTCGGTAAGTAAATTACTTACCGACGTCTTAGCCCTACATATACATTCAAGTGATCCTAAATAATATATTACCTCATTCATTACACAAAAGAAACGAAAAAAATGTAGAACGTGTCGCGGGACACACGGTAGGAACTTTAGTTCCTTTTAAGCAAAAATTATTTAATACATTCGACGTTATAAACAAACAATTTGCAAAGCCTCGGTGGCCGAGTAGTAAGCAAACCAGACTCTCACGCGGTGGACCCGGGTTCGATTCCCCGTGAAGATGTTTTTTTTATTATTAATTTTATCTTTAAATAATTATTCTGCTTGATATTAATAACGACAACAGGTAGACGTTTGTAATATTCAGCAGAATATTCATTATTATAGATAATGGTACGGTACCCTTCATGAGGGAGTCCGACTAGCAGCATCTACTTATAACAGCATCGTATATTTAAAAAGGGAAACCGTAGCATTATACAAATTGGACATTCAAGAACTGTACGTTTACCACAAAAAAATTAGTGGAAACATAAAATTGAATTGTTAAAATTTCAATTTGAAGTTATATTACAGTTTATAGAAATTATTATTTTCTAGATTTTTTCTCAAGGGGGTTGTAGACAAAATATGGTGTTCGACTCGTGTGGATTGTCCATATCGCACTTGAACGATTGAGCACTCCAACTACGGCGTCGTGCTCAAACTTCGTCCTCGTGCGATATGGCCATCATATCCACACTAGTTGCACAAACTACTATTTCTATCAAAATTTGCCCTTTTACATTTAAAAACAACCTGCCAAATGTTAAATCGATTTATCCATCCATTTTAAAGTTATCGAATTAAAACATTCAAGTTTTCAAAATTTCAACACTCTGTATTTCGAAAAGTAAATGTGCTAGACCACTTAATCGCGCAAAAAAATTATGGAAATAATAGTAGAAATGTATCCGAACAAATTCAAGTAGATCACCAGCACTGCGAAAACCAGCTTTGCATAAAATTTTAATATAGCAACGGTGGTTCAGTGGTAGAATGCTCGCATTCAACGCGGGCGGCCCGGGTTCGAATCCCGGCCGGAGCATATGAATCGCTGCTTCGTAAACGAGAGAGAGACTAAGGAGAGAGCACAAGCACGCAAGCAAGGCACATAACGAAGCAACGTAACATAACGTAGCGTAACGTAACGCGCAACGGTCAGATCTTTTGCATCGCGACCCCTGGTCGCTCAAACATAACCTGACGTAAAGAACTAAAGTTCCAAAAATAAGAAGATTTATATTTTTCCAATGAACAGAACCGAACAGAGCCGAACAGAACAAGATAAAAAGTTCCTCCAAAATGCAAACTATATTTTATGAGAAGTATAAACGACACTTTTGACATTTCGTTGATTTCGAAGAAATTTAAGTTATTTTATTCGAAACTTATTTCAATACGATCGCGCAAAAAATGGTATAAGCATCTCGAACGTTAAGGGTAATACCGGTCTCCAGCAAAATTGGAGGCGTAGCATCTGGTCCCTATCTGACACAACAAAAAAATATGACAATTAGACAATCAATAATATTTTGAATTTTAAGAGTGCAAAACTTTGTTGAGATCTATACTAACAAAAACGAAACCAAAAAATGAAGAACAATCTTCAAAAAATTGCATATATCAGATATCTTGCGACAAATTCTATTTAGGTGAAACATCTAGCTAGATCATTGAAACTCCGAATAAGTGAACATAAAAAATATATCAAAGATAGGGAGTTATTCAACTCAGGTATTTGTGAACATGCTTGGGAAGAGGGGCATAAAATTCAATGGGACTCGACAAAAATAATATTTTGAAAAAGCCCAATAATAAAAGACAAAACATCAAAGAAAGTGCTTCGATATAACTAAATGCAAATAAATGTGTAGCTAGTATTTCAGCCGAAAGTAGTCAAATTTGGTTACCAATGTTAGAAAGAAAAATTTCCAATAATCAATTACCTGCGTTATTAGGATAGCATCATAAGTTTTTATCCAGATTTTCTTATAATTTATCATTGGAATAGTTGAAATCGATACACACTTCAATACACAAAATCACCAAACTGAGTTATACATATTTTGAAAAAAAAAATAATCATACACAAACAACATTTCCAAAATAAGCGAAAAATCGCTATCCCAATAAAATCCGTTCCTGGAACGTGCACTTCACTGGATTCCATTTCTAGTAAACTATCATATAGTTAGATTGTCAGAGATATGATTACTTGAATGGATCTTAATAAAACTTGACAACAAAGTTTTGCAAAGTTTTCAAAATATTATTGATTGTCTAGTTGTCATATTTTTTTGTTGTGTCAGATAGGGACCAAAAATTATTTTATTACTAGTTAATCTTGACCACGGTAGCTGGAACGCTACCGAAACGTCGAAATAAAAAATAAAAAACATAATTGTGGTTCCATTCCCAAAAAATAAGAGAAAAAAAAGAATAAGTAATGCCACAAGAAACTTACAGAAGATTAAATAGAATCACATTAAATGGTTTTTGGAATATCACACAACAATATAAAATAAAATTCCTTGTAAAAAAGAATCCTCAGTACACATACTGTGTTACTGCGAATGCCTGACTAGGCTGAGGTTTTCAATATGGAGGAGGCAGGCTGAGCTAAGCTTAGTGAGCTTTGCCATTGGAAGTCTAGTTATAAGGATGGGCCTAGACAAGGAGCTCTAGAATAATAGATCTGCAAGGGTCGCAGTGGAGAGGATCGTAGAAGCACTTTTTTTTTGACGGGTGAGGAAACTCATGTTCTACCCCTGTGAGTCTGTTCTATCTCGTCAGGGAGTGTTGGACTCAGGACTAGGGCTGCCTACCCACCAAACCTCACCTCCACTCTCCACCGTTTTTTGTTCCAGAACCGCCAGTAGCATTACTTCTGAACAAAATGGGAGTCTATCTATCGCTGTTGTCTTAGTCTCTCGTCCGGAATTTTTATCTGGATTATTTTTTTAATCATTTCCATCTCTACATTCCAGGATGCCTGACTATACAATAATAAATCTGCCACATTCTCTTGCGTGATATCGACATCTATTTCTTTTTTGGCCTGTGCTCTGATTTCCGCCCACTTTCCACATTCAGAGATTGTTTGTTGCATGGAGTTTGTATTTTCACAATACCCGCAAATGTTTGTATTTTATAAAGGTAGTCACCGAATATCCCGTGTCCCGTAAGAGCCTGTGTAACGTAGTAGTTAACCTCGCCCCATTTCCTTTCTTGCCATTATCTCACATTTCTAATAAAAATCTTAGTTCCTCCGTTATAGTCTTCTCAGGATCTCTGCCATTTTTCCATCACCGTGTCTCTAGCCTGTTTTCCATATAATATGCCCCTCTCATGTACAAGTACTCTCTCTTCCACTTTAAGTTTAATAGGCAAGATACCCAGATATCGCTAATACTGAGCTAGTTGACGCTGTTCTATAGGCGGAAGTGATTCTCGTTGCCATTCTTCCGAGCATGAGTTCATATTTTTTTTGCTTCAGTACTTCATGCCATATTGGAGCTCCATACATCATTATTGATGAGCACTTAAGCCTCATATTTTTATCTATCTATCTTACTCTATATTACAATAGTAATGTATCACCCTATATATATGTAGTTATGTGTAATGGGATACTTCCTACATATTAGTATTAAATATTACAGAGTTAACGTGTCTGTGAAGGACTTAAGTAATGGCATAAAAGGCGTTTCAAGGAAAAATACACAAAATACACACCATAGTGAAAGAAAGAAAACAGGTAGTGATTAGAGTTATTCAATAGAGAGTGCTTATTATTGTATCTCAAAGGAGTACATCGATATTATTATGTACTTTACGGCAACGTTATCTTAAAAAAATGGGATTTTATTGTACTTTTTGAAGGTCTTAGTAATTAGAACCTCAAAGTGTATGTTTATAAGTCATTTTATGGGCTATACCAGGAAGGGTTATTCACTATTGTGTTTTTTCAAAATAATATTGATACGTACCTAAAATAATTATATAGGTATATCGTGAATGGAATCGAGGTAAAAGAAACCGCAACAAGCACGTGTAATATTCTCGAAAATGTTTTAGTACTTTTTATGCTACAACGTGCATTTTTTTCCGGCACGATATCCAACCTCAACTTTCTTTCTTGACCACTAAATAATTCTTATATTGTTATTCACTCCATTGTTAAACATTTCTGACTTAAAAGGTACTTCCGCGATACATATCTGAATATATCTAATTAAATACAAACAGAAAGAAAAAAAAAATACAAACTTAGACAAACTTTTCGTATTCCCAAAAAAATATTTGGGATATTTCGACTTAATCATCAGGGTGGTTTGTAAGTAATGGTCCGAAGTGAATTGGCCTCAAAATATTACGATCTGATTCAACTTGCTTTAATAAAATATTGATAATAACACTGTTACAATTTTTCCCCTCGTTCTCCCAAAAATATTCTCTAAATTCCCAAAACTAAGAGAAAGGGGAAAACTGTATTTTTCTTTCGGCTGTCTGGTGGCAACCTTAGGCTCCGGCTAGCTTACAGTGAAGACGGGTGTGGTTCACTATAAAATTGAATCAATCTTTAAAAAGGTCTCACTTACGGCGCCATCTGATTTTGCCCAAGCCTCAACCTGATGTGTGCACTTTCCCCTGAAAAATCAGAAAAATAGGGGAAAGCGATAGACCTTCCTCAAAAGAAAAAAACTATAATTGTATGTATTGCTAAAATAAGTATTACAAGAAAAATTAAGATTATGTTACCCACAAATGCTACTACTATACTGGTAGGAGTAGAGTTTGCCCAAGAGACGCTGAATAATCTATTTTACAATAAAACCATATCAACAATTTAATATAAATATATAAAAGCTCAACCTAGATACATTGGAATAGCTCCACCCCACATAAAACCAAAATCAAATACAATCCGACTTGTTACCGGAAGTATTCTTATAAAAAAAAAATCATGGTACCAATTTACTAAAATTCATACGTTAAATAATATATATATATATATATATATATATATATAAAAGAATATGCTTACAAAATCTTGGCCAAGACGCTTACCTCATTTTCTCATAATTAAAACATAAACTGAAACGAAAGTTAAAGTATTCTTGGAAATCAAGTAGTCAAAAATTGAACACGTTATCATTTGATAATATAAAAAAAATAAAACCTGCTCCCAATTTACTACAGGTCGGTATACGGCCAAGGACGCGTCAATCGGCCGGCAATGTGGTCCAGCCAAAAACAAAAAGGGAAAATTCCTCTCCCAGTGGAAACGATGACGTCACGTTGCGAAAAAGGAAGGAAAACCCCTGAAAAGACTTCAGAAGAGCCCCTCAGTAACGGAAATAAACGGCCACCGGCAGGAATGCAACACTGCAAAAAAAAATACACCAACAAAATTGTATTTCTATTGAAGAAATCGCCCCGTACCAGAACCCTAAAATAGAAAAATTAAAATAGCATCATGTTTTTCAGAACTTGAGCCCCTGAACCATAACGAAAAGTTCGTCAAGAAAAATACATCGAAATGAAAGTAATTACCTCGTGTTCTTGTGAGGGTCGCTTATCGAATATGGCGGAATGGGTCCTTCTTTTCTTTTTAATCCGTATAAACGGTTTTTGAGTGGATTATTCTTTCCAAAATCTTCAACATCAAACCCCAAAAAAAAATTTAATTGGTTGTCCTGGCTTACACCCCTTCTAAGGATGGCTTAATGACTCCACACTCCAACAACGCCACAATGCACAGGATCAACACTTTTATTCAAACGACCAACAGGTAAAAATGGAAGAGCCGGAAGAACTCCTACGTTATAACCTTCCTCAACTGTGGATAACCAACTCAAGCCCCACCACAAACACGAATAATCTTCGTTTGACCAACATACGAGCTGTAAAAGGTCGAAGATATGGTTGCCTACCAAGCTTCCTCGATACGTATATAGGACTGCTTATAAGAAGAAAATGAAGTGTAACAAGACAGATAGGAGGTAGTAAAGTGGTTATGTAAAAAATGATTTTTCTCAATAAATTGAAAGATTTTTTATCTAAAAATGTATATATTTGAAGATGGAGGTTTTAAGCAAGAGGAATCATGAACAATATACCATTTCGTACGAACATAAGGATCAAGGTGGATCATTTACTTAGAAAGACAAATTCCCAGTAAAATTTTTAGATATCTGTAACCAACTTAAATGGCGACTAGACAAAATGAAAGTAGTGACTGACGATTTCGAGTTCCTATTGGTACGCTTTTTGCTTGAAAAAATTGATAAAGTTTAGAAAAAATCTACGTCTGATTTTGCTTTGAAGTATAATGAAGACATCGATGAAAACTGGGGGCGCAAATAGTTATTTTCCTAACAAAAGTGTGGAAAGTGATACTTTCCCGCACGCGACTGCAGTTGACCCCACGATGCGTAGCGGAGTTCGTGCAAGCGGTCAAGACACTAGTTAGGAACATTATTTTTTCTACGACCGTATTATACAAAAAAGTATACCAACCCATTTTTCAAAAATTATTTCTTTTCATCATACATATACAAAACTTCAACTAAAAACTACTAATTATTATAAATATTGATATTAAAAACACAATTTTTTGCATTCTGTGAATTACTTAAAACTGCCGGTCCAGTGGGGTAATTTGGTGTTAGCTCGTAAGTAGATGACGTCGATGAGGACGGCTTGAAGATGACGATGACGGCAGCAGTGTTAAGTCGTTTGTAGATGAAATAATTTTATTTTATTTATATCGTAAATATTTATTTACCTGTTGTAACTTCCTGTTATAGCTTCCGAAGTGAAAAACTATCTAATAAGGTCAAAATTTACATAATTTTACTTTCCCGCACTAGTGCGGGAAAGTGACACTTACAAAACTAAAATGCCTGCGGGAAAATGGGTTAAAACGCTCGGTCGTAGAAAAACATTTTTTTGCCCTCGGTGCCGATATTAACAATACTCCTGTCATTCTAATTACAAATTTGTGACTCATAATAACAGTTAATTCAAGGAAATAAGAATTAGAAAATGACTTGGTACAAGAAAAGAGAGATATGTTGCCAACAAAATTTCAATGGAAGTGCTGCGCAAAGAGAATACCTACGAAGGTTTCCCAACAGATTGCAACCTGGTAATCGATTATTTCAAAATCTGTATAGGAGTTTAAGTGAAAATGTATCAATTCATGCTAAACGAGATAATGTAGGTCGTCCGAAAATTATTATGCCTGACAAGAAGACAAACTACTAGTTCGGCTTGTAAACGATCCACAAATAAGTTCAAGGGACTATTTGCAGCAGCAGCAGGAATAATTTGATCTAACATTCTAAAAGTAATGCACCTGTTCAAATTTTATCACATAGAAATTACCCTTTAAGATATCAATTTACACGTGATATTATTCGAAATAAAAAAGACAATGACCACATAGTCGCCGTGGAATTTTCAATTTAAGAAATAACCATTTTTGGGACGTCAAAAAAGTTGTGCTAAGGACAAATATTGTACTCCGATGGTTCCAGCTATGTATTTCAGGGAAAAGTTTACGCAAACTTGCACTGCGCGAGAGAAAGCAGTATGTCGAACAGTCAAACGACAACCGATACAATCTCGAGCCAAAAGTAAGGACAGGAGATTTCATCTGGACAACATTAAAAAGCCGACAACTTGTAAAAAAGAGGGTCAGATGAGACACAGCATGAGCCCGAACAGTTTCTAGGTATACCAAACATCTTAGTCCAAGGTTCAGTAAAGAGCTGGATTGAGGAGCAATAGGCAGACTATTGGGTGAATATTACTAGGCAAATAGAATGGAAAGCCTTCATAATAGAACCACGCCCAAAACATACATAGGAAATACCATCACTGCGCACTGCACACAGAACAACATTACCCTTTCCAACTTGACAAACAGTGAAATTAATGTAAAATGTCAGGTTGGATTATTAATTGAGGTGTGAAATTTTCTAACGGAATACTAGAGGTCAAATTATTTCCGGAAATTTTCTTTCGGGCACGAATATTTTGAAAATTATCACGAAGTACGAAGAACATTTGACGAAAAATAATGTAAACTATTTTATATTATAAATGTAAATTAATTATTCACTTTCAGAATATCCATGACTCAAAAAAATTTCCGGGAATAATTTGACCTCTAGTGGTATTACTAGTGACAATTTAATTCATGTATAAAAAATCGCATATGCCACAGTGCAATTGTCACTTTGACAGCGGCAAAAGTTAGCTTTAACTTTTACAGCGACAAATACACTAGTGGTTTTTTCACTTATTCATTTGTTCATCAATATCACTGTTCCTAGTATGAATTTCAATAACTGCGTTTTTAATAATTGTACATTAAAATAAAAATGTGTTTATTTTTAATGTTTCATAAATAAAGTTTGCATTGATATGTTTCCAAAGTTCTCATTCATTGAATTGTCCTGCCGAATTACACTCGAGGTTTGTATTGATGTTGGATAAATATGTGTTGTTCAAATTCTAAACTCTTTCCTTTAGCAATTTGACTCGAATAACTGTCAACCTAAAAACACTCCACCTTCGGTGTCGTGTTTTTAATAGTTGACAGATATTCTCGTCAAATTGCTAGGAAACAGTTTCTCATTAAACAACCCAAATTCACCCGATAAAATACAAACCACTTGTGCAATTATAAGTGAGTAAAAAATCGGAGAAGTGAATAAACAATTTTGAAAAATTATAATATTCCCTTGCGAATGTAATTGTCTACTTATGGAATATATAGCCCCTGTGATTGAGAAGAAACAACCAATCCGTTTATAAAAGTTTTCATCCCTTTTATTTTATGTAACGAAGACAAGAACACAAGTTCCGGAAGAAGCTGATTAATTTCCGAAATCTTATAGTTGAAGTATCGATCGGAACAATATATTACCTTAAAAAAGCTTAGGTAAACAAAGGCAGACCCCATAATTTGCGCGAAGTGAAAATAAATAAGAATTAATCCTCCATCCTTGTTTTAACGAAATTGTTCAAACTCCACCAATAACGCGGCGTTTCTCGTTTGTTTTATTTTTGGATAATGAAGTCATCAAATTGTAGGCGGAGACCTATGATTACTTTCCCAGGGGCTATATCTGATAGTAGAAGAATCAAGCAAATATTATACAGGATGTGTGAAAATTTAACACAAGATCTTTTTAATTTTTTTATATCGACTCACCAGACATGAAATAATATACAGTACGTCCAGAAACTCAATAACTATAAATTATTTATATGGAGTGCTATTTATATATTTTTTTGAAAATACAAGATAAAACGGATGTTCCTTAGGATGAATAAAATTTTGCTTGCTTTTTACAGTGCGAACTAGCTTAGTTTGGGGATAAACTCCAAGGTAAGGTTCTATGTGAGTGGGGCCTTCTTGCCACCTCCACTGCGACCTTCGTTAGGTCTATTGTAGCTCACCCCTAGGGATTACAATTCACCCCACAAGCCTGTGCTTCTGACGAACTCCATGGTTGTATTTGGTGATAAATACCAAACTTCAATTTGAGTTTATTGAAGTACTGTTATAATTTATATTGAGAATGTTCACGTTTGTCTAAAATCTCTAAGAATTAAATTGGCAATTCCAGATTTGGAGCCCAGTTTAACTTGTAGCAGTTTTTCCAACATTTACCAGTAAATACTTAGCAGAAAGTGATAATTATAGTGGGGTTAGTTGCCAAGAGGTCAGTGAGATACAAGAATAATGAAAATTGGATTTTGGTTTTTGAAATTAAGTGTTTTTAAACTAAATCACTTTATAACTGCTGAAAACGGTCTATATGAAGACTAATGGGTAATGTGAAAGGACCGGGAGAGTGGAAGAGGAGGGTAATTGGTAGGACGGTAGAGCAGAGTATGCTGAATGGCGCGGACGTGTGGGGTGAGAAAGCAGGGTGAATGCGAGGGTTACCACTCCTGCGGGTGAGAGAGGGATACTCCTGAGGGTGGTGCAGGCGTACAGGACTGTGAGTGGACTGGCAGCAGCAGTGCTGTCAAGGTCCTATCCATAGGACTTTATGGCTAGAGCCAGACATAAACGCTGGAGGGGTGCGAGCAGAGAGGAAGTACAGCAATGGATGGATGAGGAAATGGAGAGGAGGTGGGATGAGTATGAGGGAGCACTAAAAGTAGCAATTGGGTGGACCGGAAATTCGGAGAGGTGAACTACTTCTTGACATTCATTCATTCAAACGTTTGGGTTGTGCTCAACAGCCCGGGCACTTGACCTAAGTCATTGTACCATTACTTCTTGACGCAGGTGCTCACAGGGCATGGGTCGAGAGTGGGTTACCTCCAAAAGATTGGGAAGAGAGAAACTGGAGTGTGCGAAATATGTGAAGTGGAGGATGGTGTGGGACATGTCCTTAGATGCTGGAAGCACGCGGAAGTTTTGAGGAAATTGGAAAATAAACTGCGAGAGACGGTGTATTGGGAAAATATGGTGGAGATTATGTTGAGGGGCGAGGAGGAATGGATGGAGATAAGTGGCGTAGTAGAGAGCATGATTAGTGAAAGAGAAAGACTCGACATGACATTTGAGAGGAAGAGGAAGGAGTGATAGAAGGGACAAGATGACGGAGAGTGTGAGTGAGGGACCGCTGCCCGTCTTGAAGTATGCTAGGGTAGTGATTCCAACGCAGGAAAGAGTCCAACACTGTCAGGGTACTGGTTAAGGACCTATTCGAACATGAATTTCTCACCTTGGTCCAAAAAAAAGAAAACGGTCTATATGGCTCGTATGGTAATATTATTAGACAAAGCTTGCCATATTTCTGAAATGTTCAAAATGGACACAAGAAAGCGTCTCAGGTATCCAAGAATACACACCCTTGCCAAGGGTCCCTTGGCGGGATTTTAGAGTGTAAATTACTCTCAATGCTATTGTAAATGATAATCAAGTGTGAACCTGAACCATGGGTATCAATAAATGACACAATCATACAAATTCAGTAAGAAGAAACACTCGGAATGAGGAATACAAATTTAAACATCATTTTTATCAGTTCTCATTGGGTAGGAGTCTTGTAAAAATTCTCACAAGCCAATTTCACATGCCATGAAGCCTTTAACCGCAGATTCCTTGGTTAAACGCCTATCATCAATCCACTCTCTCAACTGGTGCCGATGTTCCAGGTAAGCAGAAGGCATACTCAGCAATTTTGATCAGACGGGGGATTGCTATGTGATTTTCCTTGAAGTGACCAAACAACCTGAGCCATTGGAATACATGAAAAAGTAATTATCCTAAATAAGACTTTTTGGACATCTATTATTAAATTCAGTTTTCACGAATGGCTAGAGAGAACCACTAGGTGACATGAAAATATTCACCCCAAAAAGGGTCGGTGAATCTATATTTCTATAGGGATATACTCTATTCCAATATGCAAGAGAAAAAACAACAGCAGGTAGTCGTTAATATCGTACTCGCTTCTTCTTGAAGATTATGCCTAATAGTATGATTATTTTACAACTGAAATGCTTGGCTGGTAGAATAATATTTAGTTGAATAAGAAAAGGGAGGAAATGAAAAGAAAATAAAAGTAGAATATCTAGTATATCTCTGGATCTGCATTTCAGGAAAAGAAAGTAATAATCAAAGTGGAGTTATCAATAGGTCAGTTTGGTACAACTTGAATAAAGTGAAACTTAAGACATGACTATGTAAAACTATATGTTATTCAATTGATTTAGGAATCTGGTGATTGAATGGGATTTATTGAGCTCTGGTCATTTGTGATCATTTGGAGAGTTTTTGTAATATCTTTAGATTTGCATATGAAACTTTTGGAGCTGGAAAGATGGCCTTATTACAGTTAGGTGAAACCAGGTGGTTCACCTCAGGTCGTAATCCCCAGGTTTTGCATTGTCAAAAAATCCTAGCTGCTCTAGTAATAATTTTTTCCAGTGTCCCTTCCAATTCGGTTTGGAATCAAAGGTCGCTCAACTCCCTGCGGGAGAACTCTTCTATTCGTAAAAGCAACTAGTTTGGTTTTTTTGGATCAACTGAAAAGTCATCTTCAAGGCATCATTCCTCCACAATTCGTATTGCTTCTTGTATGGCATTCAAGATTACCTCTATAAATTTCCCATTTCCCACTATGTGGTCCAGAAAGTCCCGAGTCCAAATGCCTTGATCATTCAACCTGCAGATCAATGCATCCACAATAAGGTGCCAAAAAAGTGGTAAAAGTACTTCACATCCTTTAGTTGTCCTAACGGTATAAGTTATGTCATGCATATTTGCTGTTGTTCGAGCATGGATCCTATCCATTTGCATGTTGTGCTGTTGATTCCTCTATTTTCAAGGGTAGGTTTGGTGTACAGAGGAAACAATAGTTACATCATCTATCAGTGGAGATAATTTTTTTCTAGTAATATCCCGAGTGAACTTTGGTATTGAAAACATTTTATTACTTCACCGAATAGATATCTATTCGGTGATTACCTCTAATTTCAATATTAACATGTTATAAATGTACAAAACATAATGTTTTATAAAACTGAAACAGAAAAAAAGGGGATGTGAATATATCTTCTACAAATTTTGGAAAACATTAGTCAAATATTACAGCTTAATATAATTGTTAAAAGTTAAAAGACACAGAGAATAGTAAAAATGTCAAATCTATTTTATTTTATAACATCTAATCCTTTGCGGCGAGGGTTGTAACCCCCAAATTTTATTCATTTAAGAGTTTAACACAATCAACCCTCATTTATTTCACAAATATTTTTATGAATTATGCATTGACCACTAGTTAATCTTGATTTAAACGTTGTTATCCGCCTTAAATGAAAATTAGGTTTTTGTTTTTGAAATTAAGTTGTTTAAACTAAATCACTTTATAACTGCTGACAAACGGTCTATATGGTAATTATTAAAGAATACATTAGAGAAAACCACTAGTTGACTTAACAATATTCACCCCAAAAAGGGTGGATGATTCTATATTTGTATAGGGACTGTAATGTAGCTTAAATACCTAATAGCTGAGGGTAAATAATATATAATTATTATTTAAACGAAAAAGAATATTGTGATATTAATAAATGATTGAAGATAACTCACAAAGTTGTTGGATTGACACATATCAAAAGTTTATGAACATAAAATATTAACAAGAAGTGAAATGTGTAGTAATAAAATGGTAAATTAAATCCTGAAAAAGGAGAAGCGGCGAAGTCTTAAGGATATACTCAATTCCAATTTAAATCGATTCAGTTGTATTTGTTAAAGTTTCCGCTATCAAAAATGTCTTAGTCTATAGAAATGCTTAAATTTTAACATATATCGGCTGAAATTAAGCTTCTTCCGTTAATATTTTAAAGCTTGAGATGCATACAGAATAGTAGAATGGAGATAGCGGATCGTCTAATTTTTAACCATGCTTTGAAATTCAACAGTCTGAAATATTTGGCTATAAAATAATATTTAGTTTTAGTATACAGTATGATGCAAAAGTATGGAATAAATTCATTATTTCAGAAA
>CAJUYI010000080.1:40004-68208 GCA_910591695.1 Galerucella pusilla
AGGAAAGGAAAGGAAAGGAAAGGAAAGGAAAGGAAAGGAAAGGAAAAAAGAATATCTAACTTTTCTCTGGAAGTGCATTCCAAGATCGAACAAGTTTAAGATATATCTTGGAAAGCACAACGTAAAAAGATCGAAGCCTTTTCAATAACCAACTAAAAATCCTGGTGGGATTCTCATAGGGTACTGAGGATGAAAGGAGGGTCTTGAAACTCAACAGATCTCCATATAAAGAATATAATTGGGGATTGTGTTTCAACAACTTGTGCAAAAAGACGAATAATAAAGACCTAATTTGGTCGTTGTAGTTCAACACACCATTTAATTAGTTAATTCAATAAACACCACTAATCTATATATAAGAATACACAGTACGGTCACAAACCAACACTATAAGATAGTTATACATGTAGTAGGTAGTTATTAAATTGTTATGCTCAATACACCTTGTATTTTTTCATATTAAGGGTCAATATGAATTATTATGAGGCAAAATTCTTCACCGCTAGCTGCAACTGCCTTTGCCCTTTTAATTTTCACAAAATGTAGAAATTGAAATCAAGAATTTCAGTCAAGAGAAATTAGTGCCCTTCCTATAATTAGAGCCAGTGGGCTAGTTACCCTCTACTATTAGTGAAATCAACCGTAACTTATGATAGTGCCCCAAGTGCCGCCCACTTTAAAATAAGTTATAAATTTTGCCGAAAAATATTCGCTTTAATTTATGGTAGATATTAAGAACGGTTAGGAAGATCAAACAAGAATTAGCAGAGCGGGCATTAGGTAGCTATTAAAACAAGCTAGGGTTTCAACTTTGCGGTATTTGGAAAGGTGTTAATTAATTTAATGCTCAAGAAAAAAATCAGAAAATTACAAAACATTTTGAAATGAATGAAGATTTGTAAAAAAAGTTGGAGTTACTTGGAAAGTTATGAAAAACAAAAAAAAAGGTTCACCATTTAATGTCCAAGTTAGGGATCAGCTATTAGGATATGTAATAGTCAAGGAAAAGGGGATATAAAATAATGTCTCATAATATACAGGGTGTCCCAAGATTTTTTCACAGGCTGTAACTCAGATATCAACGAATAGGTTTATTTGAAAATTGAGTAATCTTTTTGAGTCCTACAACAATTTTATCCGAGGTTTACGGGGTATTTGTGACAATATCATGGAAGCAGGGACGTCATCTCAATGGAAAAAATTCAATGGAAGGGGGATCAAACTTAGCTCAAATGAAAGAGCTTTTTATTTCGAATTTAACAGTGTGTCACAGTGAAGGTACTCAAGTGGATAATTATACCTATTCGTTAATTCCTGAGTTACAGCCTGTAAAAAAAATCTTGGGACACCCTGATAATATGTTCTAATGGGGTCTGTTGCAGAATATTTTTCATCATAATTCAACACACATATCGTTTTCCGCACAACTGACACAGATCAAAGTGTAGATAACTAGAATATCATTAAAGGTGGATTGATGCAATGTTCATTATCATTTTTGCGCGATTGATCTTTTTTGTTTATTTACAGCATCGGTTGTCAGGACGGTAGGTTGTGTTTACTGGTTTCTAAGTCTAACACGACGGTAAATGATTTACTTACCGTTTAGACTTAGACGTCGGTAAGTGAATTACTGAAAGAGCCCTACATACATTTAAGTGGTCCTAAATAATATTTATATTTTTCGCGCGATCGATCTTTTTTGTTTATTTACAGGATCGGTTGTCAGGTCAGGTCTAACACGTCGGTAAGTGATTAACTTACCGTTCAGACGTCGGTAAGTGAATTACTTACCGACGTCTTAGCCCTACATACATTTAAGTGGTCCTAAATAATATATCACTTCATTCATTACACAAAAGGAACAAAAAAAATAAGAAGATTTATATTTTTCGAATGAACAAAACAATATAAAAAGTAAAAAACAATTTCACCAAAAGGCTAATTATATATTAAACTGATCGAGATGTATAAATGTCACTTTTGACATTTCGTTCACTCATTTTCACCAAAATGCTAATTATGTATTAAACTGATCGAGAAGTATAAATGTCACTTTTGACATTCCGTTCATTCCGAAGAAATTTAAATTATTTTATCGCCAACCGTCAGTAAAACCGTCAATTAACAGTTTACATATGCGTCCGGTAAAGTGACATAATATGCGTCTGGTAAAGTATTTTGACTTTGACATTACTCGAAAATCATCATCAGTCAGTGTCACGCTCCCCCCCATTACGGCTCGATAATAGTTTTCTTGCGATTTATTTATAACAAATTATTGTTGGAACTCCTTTGACTTCAGGAATTAACTTTTATAATGATTCAGGGTGTACCTTCAGTTTAAATATAACAAATAATAAATAGGTTTGTTTTATATGTGATGTTTACTTTGTCATAATAAAATACTATGAAATATACCTCAGCTTTTTATATTCTGAATTCTGAGTAGTTGGCGATCAAATTTTGTATGCACCACGTCAGTAAAGTGTCTTCATCGGACTCGCCTGTTATTCGACTCGCTTTGCTCGTCTCATAATTTCAGACTCGTCTGATAAAGAATCACTTTACTGCCTTGATACACTAATAACTATTATTTTCGAAGTTTATTTCAATACGATCGCGCAAAAAATGGTATAAGCATTTCCAACGTTGTGGGTAATACCGGTCTCCAGCAAAATTGGAGGCTTCGCTACGCTCAGCAGCAACATTACTTACCGTTTTTAATACTTATGGACGGTTGCACCAATTGATATTTAAGTAAACTTAGACATAGTTAAGAGAAAGTTTTGTTTTGCACCATGAGCAACTGGTCATTTTAAGCTGCACTTAGCTAAGCTTAGAAAATCGCTCGGTTATTCTCCACTTATCCTCAAAGTGGAGATTTCTAACCTAACATTCTTGTGTTTTCATTGACATATATGTCAATGATTTTTCATGTTTTCGGTTTTTCTATTTTTGAAGAAGGATGTTTATGGAGGATGATCTGGAATTATTGGATATGGATTTCCAAGAAGACGGTACAACCGTAAAAACTATTATGAGGAATTGGATGAAAAAACCTTTTTCCAAAGGTTTCGCTTGACCAAGCCAACTGTTTTACTACTCGTAGATATGCTAGAAGATTCTTTGGACAATCTGACAATTTGTAAGCCCAGACAGGCCATCAGTTTTCTTATTTTCAATAACCTCTTTGTATTTTGCAGCTAAGGATATTAGCAATCCTTTTTCCCGAGCTGTATAATTTGCCGAACTGATTTTCTTATTTTTCACTGTGTTTTCAATTATAAACAATTTTCTTATTTGAAAAATCAAAAATAAAATGCTTTGTATTCATAGAATTGACTTTCAACAGCTTTTAATACGTTATTTTAAACCACAAAAACGAAAAGTCACTAAAAACCATAGAGAGCTAAGAGGCAGAGCAAAAACATTGGTGCAACTGAACTTTAACTAAGCGACCCTTAAATTTTAAGCTCGCCATAGCTATTCTAAGCTTATGCTTCTATTGGTGCAAACGGCCATTAATATACTAAACATGGTTTTCCATATTTCAATAGTTAACTTTCTGAGAATATTTTAACCAGCGTTATTTGAACCGACGCTATTTAGTCCGCCGCTGTTTTTGATTGCGTTATTTTTGTGCGGCGCTATTTTGTCGATCTCTATTTTGACTGTTTCTATTTTGCAGCCGTTCTAATAATAGACTATATAGACTCTCAAAATTTATCATTTTTTCCTTCAAAAGTCGTTTATTGCAAGGACTATTTAAATTGAAACATAATAAATTTCTAATCTTTTGGATGTATTATACAGTATTGGTTAAGTATAAAATTTCAAACTAACTTTCTCTTTTTTTCTGGAAATTTAAACATGCTTTTTTGACTGAATTGAAAGCACAAATTTACCTGACAAAAAAACAGTTTTTTCATTATTTTTTTTTCTAATTTTTATTATGCTGCTGTATGGTATCCATTGAATAGTTAACAAAAAAAACTCTAATTTATACTATGATACAAACAACTGCTGTGCATAAAAGAAGGAAATTATTATTCTTTTAAAACCCTTTAAGGGTTGTTATATCGCTCTTCCGGTGCTCGAGTTCATCTCAAAAAAGTAGGCAGATCCTCGACCGTACCCTAAATATGTTTGAAGTTGTTGATATAAAAAAGTAGATTTACGTAAAATTAAAAGATTTTGAATAATACGTTCGGGTAATTAACACCTCCCAAACGCACTAAAATCTCATAAAAATCAATCAGAAACATAATGGTGCTCATTAATAAAACTCAACCCTTTTATGCTTTATTAGTTACATAAAATGTATTCCTTGTCTAATTATTAAAATAAGGGCGGTATCCTGCTTTAATAGTTATACCTATTCAGGTAGAAAGTCTTTGTAGATTTTATAGCAACAATAAATTTAACAGCCAATATCAAAAAAAGGTATTGTACTTGGACAAATTCATTGTTTGCTGAGAACAATCCGAAAATGTGGTTTGGTTGATTTTGGTTTTAAAATTAAAACAGGAGAAGTATGTTTCTCATTAACGTTCAATTGCATCTTGGAACCATAGTCTAATCGACAAGTTGAAATTGGTGAAAAATAAATAAGTTGTGTGATAGCTCATTAGATTCGGAATAATGTTTAGAAACAAATAAGGATGAAAAAAAAGATGATTCGTTCTTTGGAGAAAATTGTTATATATAATTTATCAACAAACTAGACAATTATTGTCAATTAACAAAATGTCCCTTGAACTTCCTTCTTTATTGTAAACTGAGAATTTTTCTCAATAATTTTCGTAAAAAAGGTAGAACGTGTCGCGGGACACACGGTAAGAACTTTATTCCTTTTAAGCAAAAATTATGTAATACATCTGACTTTATAGATAAACAATTTGCATATTCGTCGGTGGTCGAGTAGTAAGCAAACCAGGCTCACACGCGGTAGACCCGGGTTCGGTTCCCTGTGAAGAAGTTTTTTTTATTGTAAACTTTATTTTCAAATAATTATTCTGCTTGATATTAATAACGACAACAGGTAGACGTTTAGAATATTTAGCAGAATATTCATTATTATGGATAATGGTACGGTACCCTTCATGAGGGAGTCCGACTGGCAACATCTACTTATAACAGCATCGTATATTTAGAAAGGAAAACCGTAGAATTATGCAAATTGGACATTCAAGAACTGTACGTTTAGCACAAAAAAAATTAGTGAAACATAAAATTGAATTGTAAAATTCCTATTTTGAAGTTATATTACAGTTTATAGTGGGTCGTAGAAAAAATATGCTGTTCGACTCGTGTGGATTGTCCATATCGCACTTGAACGATTGAGCACTCTGCCTACGGCGTCGTGCTCGTCCTCGTGCGATATGGCCATCATATCCACACTAGTTGCACAAATTTCTATAAAAATATGCCCTTTTACATTTAAAAACAACCTGCCAAATGTCAAATCAATTTATCCATCCATTTTAAAGTTATCGAATTAAAAATTTCAACACCCTGTATTTCGAAAAGTAAATGTGCTAGACCCCTTAATCCTCATATCATTTTGTCCAATTTCACGAGAGGAATCTACATGCAAACGTTGTAATTACCCTTAACGTTAGAGATGCTTATACCATTTTTTGCGCGATCGTATTGAAATAAATTCCGAATAAATTAATTTAAACTTCTTCGAAATGAACGAAATGTCAAAAGTGAGATTTATACTTCTCGATCAGTTTAAAATATATATTGCATTTTGGTGAGATTTTTTTCATGCTATTTATTACTTTTTGACGTCTGACGTCTAAATCACTTACAGACGTGTTAAACTTAGAAACCAGTAAACACAACCTACCGTCCTGACAACCGATGCTGTAAATAAACAAAAAAGTTCAATCACGCAGAAAAAATCATGGAAATAATAGTAAACATTTATCCGAACAAATTCAAGTAGATCACCAGCACTGCGAATACCAGCTTTGCATGGAATTTTAATATAGCATCGGTGGTTCAGTGGTAGAATGATGCCTTCCACGCGTGCTGCCCGAGTTTGATTCCCGGCCGAAGCATATGAATCGCTGCTTCGTAAACGAGAGAAAGAGACTCAGGAGAGTGCACACGCACGCAAGCAAGGCACATAACGAAGCAACGTAACATAACGTAACGTAACGGTCAGATCTTTTGCGTCGCGAATCCCGGTCGCTCAAACATAACCCACTTAAGAAAAAATCTAGAAAATAAAAATTTCTATAAACTGTAATATAACTTCAAATTAAAAATTTAACAATTCAATTTTATGTTTCCACTAATTTTTTTGTGGTAAACGTACAGTTCTTGAAATTTGTATAATGCTACGGTTTCCCTTTTTAAATATACGATGCTGTTATAAGTAGATGTTGCCAGTCGGACTCCCTCATGAAGGGTACTGCAAAATATTTCAAACGTCTACCTGTTGTCGTTATTAATATCAAGCAGAATAATTATTTAAAAATAAAATTAGCAATTAAAAAAAAAACTTCTTCAAGTGGGAATCAAACCCGGATCTACCGCGTGAGAGTCTGGTTTGTTTACTACTCGACCACCGAGGAATATGCAAATTGTTTATCTATAACGTCAGATGTATTACATAATTTTATAAAATCTGAGGTCCCCTTAAATACCCATTTTATTCTGTTTTAAGTATTTGTTGTTAATTTGTACGGACTATTTCATATAATATGTTGGCATTTTCGCAACTCGTGCGCAAAAGTATAACTTGCACACGCACTTGTATCATAAATAACTATTGTGCCAATCAACTTAATGATAAGATTTTTATTTTTATTTATAATTAATACTACTGTATATTTTTGTTAAATGAAGTTTCATCCAGAGTAAAATAAATTCTTATATTAATATGTGTATTTATTTATTGATTCAAAAAATTTTTGCTTAAAGGGAACTAAAGTTCCTACCGTGTGTCCTGCGACACGCTCTACCTTTTTTTGTTTATGCATGGAACTGGTCTAGGCTAACTAGATATCATACATCCTTGTACACTATATCAACTCACAGCTGAAAATCGTTCTTATCAAAAACGGTGTGTTAAAATTACCAAATCACATAAATAGGAATAAATTGAACAAGAGAGTTCGTTTATTTTTTCCAGTGTGGTAAAAATCTAATCTTCCACAGCCCTTGGGTATGGTTGATGTGAGATGTTAAAAAATTAACACTTTAACTCCAAACACTTTTATAAGTTTCAATAATTGCTAAATGGCCCATAACGATAAAAATAACACAAAATTTAACATAGACCAGAAAACTGATGGGAGCTGTCAAAAATAAATTATAATGCTTGCACCTTTTTAAGCGTTTGATGAGCCTTGACACCCTTTATTTAAAATACTCATCGTTCTCCTTTCTTGTAATGCTGGAAATTTTGCATATAATCACGCAGTTTTAGTGTGAAAATCGTTTATATTAGATCCGAATTTTCGGTAAAGATCTTATAGGAATTAATTATGCTTGAAAGCGTGCTAGGTTTGAGTGAAATAATAATAATAAATAGCCGCGAGCAGTATCACGATATGGTGCATGGGAAGAAATAATATTGCCTTGGGAAAAATATCTTTCGGAGTAATATTCAAGGGTACTGGACTGCACCCAGTGATTTATAACCTGTTGGAGCGAATAATATGCACTATAAATTTTAAAATGTCGATTTGTTGATACGTTTTATTTTATAAAATATATTCATCTTAAGAATTGATTCTCAAAGTGGTCCACGGAAGACTCGACGAGGGTCTGTTGGAGTGACGAAAAAAAGGGGGGTTCACGATTCGTAAGCAGGGGTTCACGAAAATGATCTGGTTTTGACAGTGAAGAGCTAAAATGTTGACCATATTTCACCTTCCAATGTAGGCAGAGGATATTTTAAAAAGCTAAGCGACTGGTACTCGTAAAAACTTGTATATTCCATATTCAGTACGTGTCGAGATATTGGATTTATAAGTTATCTGTAAAGAAGGTAATTGCAATTAACTGCGTCATCCACCGACAACACCTGGTAGCGAAAAATTTGAGTGATAGATTGCACCAAGCTCTTCAATTTGTGATTCATTCAACAAAATAAGAAGTAATACATTGAATACGCATTTATTTGCACAATTGTGCGAAGAAAATGAGAAGAATTAATTTGGGCGGATGATAAGCAATTATTCGTAGCCGATGAAGCTTAAAATTTAAAAATTGAATAGATGAGGCTTTTACTTGACGTAGATCCATACTAAATGATGAAATAAAACAATATAATTTGTTAAAATCTACATTATATTGAACTTAAAGTTGTGGCGCGCATCGCTAACAGTAGCTTTCTCAAACGAGTGGAGGAATAATAAAATTTTTTTAATTTATGCAGTGCCTTAATACTGAATTTTACGGATGATGACAATAATATCATAAACTATTTACATGCAAATGAATAGCAAATAGTGTCTAAATATGGGATTAACCAAAGTATTTAACAAGTTTACCTGAAAATTCATTAACAACAATAAGTTGATATCTATTTGGTCGTTAAGAAGATTATCTGAATATTTGTTTTCATTCATTTCAAGAGCTTCTAAAAAATTTAATTTTCAGGATTTGGGTTCTATATGGAAAATTTCAAGTTGAAAGTTTGTTGGTTTGCTAATAAATGATTTGAGTAGTTGGAATCTGATTTCTGGTTATCATAGCAACGTTTGTGTTCTGAAATTCTAGTTTTAAAATTCCTAAAAGTTCTAGGTACCTATATAAATCACAGTTGCAATTACATTTTAATTTATAAACCCCTAATTTGTTTCATTTTGAAGATTTAGATTCGCTGTTTTTAATGTATTTGGATAAATTGCTATCGGTTTTGAAGCAAATATTCGAGTCTAAAGTTTCTAAAAATGATTTGATTTTTAAGGATGGTATTCCAAATAATATTAAGCTTTTAAATTGATTATTTTTGTTTTTATCTTGTACTTGTTCTAGAGTGTGTTTTAGTATCTTTTCATTTATGATATTTTGTCTTTTAAACTTGGATCGTAATTATTATTAACTGCTATTCGTTTTATTATAATATTATTATCAATATACGTAAAATTCAGTATTAAGGAACTGTATAAATTAAAAAATTTCCATTATACTGTAGATTTTTACAAATTAAATTGTTTTCGTACTTCCGGGCCTAAAGTGACAACTTCACTCCCTTGTGACAGGTACTAAAGTGTCACATTTAATCCCTCCGGGATTAAATATTGACGAAACTCCCGGAACGATTAAATCACAAACAAACGAATTTAAGGGATATTTTATTGAAAAATATAATTAATTAGAATGGTAATTAACGTTAATATTCAAATTAATATTGTGACAGTTCGCATTTTCAGTAGGTTGTCTCACATTTTTTAAGCGGCACCACTTTTTAAAAGCATCGTACTGCTGCTCGTATAGTTTTCTAGATTTCGGTGGTAACAATTCTTCACCTACTTCGGCTGCTCTTTTATCAATATCAGATACACCTTCTTCACTCATGATACCAATAATTATCAATAACAATGTTTCTTTACAATGACACTAGTAATGACAATGTTTCTAAATTATAACTGTCACAACGCAATGTTACTATGGTAACTTATTTTAAAGACAGTTTATTAAATGAGTTGAAGAGAGAAAAAACTGATTGAAATTATTGAAATAATTAATAAAATCATACCGGAAGTACGAAAAGTATCGTATATATCTTGCGACTGAAGTACATTTAATCCTTCAGGTAAATTATGGCCCTCCCTGCGGTCGGGCCATAAACTTTACCTTCAGGATTAAATGTACTACTTCAGTCCCGCGGTATATAATATACTATTTATTTCATCACTTAAAATTTAAATTTAGAGATATGAAAGTCTTTTTTAAAAAAGGTATAGCACTAATTTCTCCAGAAAAATGAAAAAAATATGTCGAGCATGTTTGCCGAAAAGTTGAGTTAAAAATGATGGAATTGGATAACAGAACTGATGGTGATTACACAGACTAACGAATTAATGGTAAATATACTTTATTTACTGATGAGTGATGACACTAGTGTAACCTCGAGTACAAATACACCAACTCTATATTTAACCATTAGCAAAGATCTCATTACTATTAAGACCTATAGTCTGACTAGAGCGAGCTTTGTTTTAACACTAAGACACTCTAGTTTTATCCAACAAAGGAGTTTTGCATACTCTGAAACTTAACAATAACTTAATAAGATCTTCAAAATCGAAGTTTCTTGGTCTCAATATTGACGGTGCAAAAAAATTATCCCCTGCTTGTTTTGCCATTGAATCTGTGTCTAGATAGCTTGATTCTTCTAATGCCTTAGGGTGCGTTCACAAAGAATGCTGGTTACAAGCGCTTGAGAATTCTGTTGTGCGTACACAACAAACGCTTGCATTTCAAGCTTAGTATTTTTCTCAGCTCTCGTTGAGGCAATGTGTTCCTCAAGTGATGAAGAGTTATTTTTGCTTGAAAATGTCGAATTAAAAATTCGTAGAAGTAAAGTCGGTGTTCATGCAATTAACCGTGGAAGAGGTAGGTTTGGGGAATACCACCATCTATTTTCTCAATTGAAATTGGACAAAGTGAGGTTTTTTCTTATATGAGAATGGAGTTAACCACGTTTAGTAACATCCTCAAGAAAATTGAAATCGTTTTAGTCAAGTTTTGGGGAAATTGGCATAAGCAACCTATCCCTGCCGAAGAACGATTAGTTATTTGTTTAAGGTGAGTGCATAGTGTCTTTGATTTTTTTAATAAATACTTATCATATCATTTATTTATAGAATATATCTTACAACTAGTTATACAATATAACACATCTAATAGTATACAGGGTGTTTCAATTCTTTTTGTTATTTTAAATTTAGCAACCAGGTAAGTACTGAGAAGTCTTCATTTCCATGATTTTGAGATCCTTCATATTCATCTATGGATACGCTCTGGCTTGAAGTACCAACAGGTGAAACTAAAGTACTGTTTGTTGGTGTAGACCCAACACTATAAGACATGAAATACGCAAATTGCTGGACTATATCCTGAATTTTTGCACGAAATGGAAAGATGGACGAATCTTTCTTACATGAGGCAAAAGTGTTTTGAAGAATAATGAATGAATGAATTCTTTTGAAGTTTCGTCCTCAGTTTCAGATAGACCAGCTGGTGCAGGGATCTCGTCATTATCTATGATGGATACATTGAACTGGTCTTGTGTCATGTTTTCAGGCTCAGTATATTCCTCCTCGTCTTGTGTTTCTGGACTGGTATTCTGCTGTTGAAAAATTTCATCTGTACTTGATGTTTCAACCATGAAACACTTACCAGAGCTTTTTCGAGCCTTAACAATATCTTCCAAAAAAGAAAGTGGATTGAAATACTGCCACTTGCATGTAATAACTTCATCTGCTCCTGCTTCGGATTTGGGACGTACTTATTTTGGAAGCTCTGTAGCATACTGGTCTCGCAGATATTTCCATGTTTTCCTCAGCTCCTGATCTAAAACAAAGGAATACATTTTCACAGACTAAAAGTGTATCAAAAAGGTTTGTTAAATGAGCCAGTGAAAAATTATAAGAATCTTCCTTGACTTTAAATGTAAAGTCAATGCATCTTCTAATAATTCTCCGTACCTAATAATTGATAGTAAAATATTCTTCTTACCGTCAATTTTCATATCCGAAGCTACCTCCTTTCACAAATTATCCAAGTGAACTCTATTAGCATGTAGTTTGAGGCGTTTGTCCCAAATAGCCCCTTTTCTAAAGATTTGAGATATCAGTTCATCGACATCCATACTGCACAGTTGTTTGTCACTGACTGGTTCGGTCCATAGATAACATGTTCGGTCAACAAGAGCCGGAAAACAAGTACAAAACGTTCTTGAGTGCTTGTCAGAACTTGTAGCAAGCGCTTGCTAGCCGGGACAGGCTTTGTCTGTGAACGCACACGCTTGATACAATGTAGAATTTTCTCACGCCGGTTGGAGCTTGCAAGCGCTTGGCAACAAGCGCTTGTAACCAGCCTTTGTGAACGCACCCTTAACAACTTCCTAACCTTTGTTCGAATCTCACCTTCGCTATGGTTCAAGTAGTAGGACTCATTGCTAATTATATTTTAAAAAATACATAATTTTAACTCTTCCTGCTTTTTCATTTTGGAATCCGTGTGTTTGGTTCGAAAACACTTTCACAATTTAACTGAGAGACCGATTCATAGTTACCCTATACTAGAAGAAAAATCCATCCATTCAAACAATACCCACCTCAGGCTCTGGTGAAAAATTCCATCACTTTCAATGCCAGATCAGCTACCTTTATTCTCAAAAGTGATAAATACATTTAATAAGTTCCGAATATTACCAAGGCACTTCTGCTTGGAAGACCTTATTAAATGAATACAATTCTTCAGTAAAATGTAGGTCTGGCCCTATAAATTTGTTGTATTGCATAACCTCTTAGCTTATTACAAATTTCATTGATATAAATTCAGTAGAGCTCCAAGGTGGTTCCATTTCAATGTAATAGGTATCGAGCTTTGGACTATGAAGGTACCTACACCACGGGAACAATCACCATAAAATTGGAACTGTATTGTGATTGAAGTCTTAGCTGCAATTTCCAACCTATTTGGGTTCCTAACTATGATCAGGTACTTACGTACCAGATAATTGGGAGCAGAATCTGTCTTGGTCGTGCGGTCTTTATTTTCAATTTTACGAGATCGAGACCGAATAAACAAGAACAACCCAAAAACCAATACCGATACTACAAGATCAAGACCAATGTCTACAACTAAACTAAAAATTACAACTCCCATTTTAAAGGATATATTAGAATATTTGTCTCAACTTCAATATATGCTATTGATCATTTATACAGGGTGAATCACGACTAACGGGACGGAGGTTTATGGCGAAACGGTAGGAAATTTGAAATGTTTGTCACCTTAGTAGTTTGTATATCCATATAGGCTACATTTTAAAATTATTTTGAAATATACAGGATGTCTCAATAAAGTGTGGCGTATCAAAGTTATATTTTTTCTTATGGAACACCCTATATTTGATAACATTTTCTGATTGTACTCAAAAAATAAAGTAATGTTTCATAATGGTTCCCTATACCTAAATACAGAGGTTTTTTTTTCCATTTTGGGAGCCGTTCAGATGCCGGGAGCACTGCAGCCTATTGGCTTATTGTACTCTGCTCCCATATTTAGTCCACCCATCCAGTTATCCCCGTACCTTCGAGTAGACGGTAATTAAAATCGATTTACCATATGATTCAAGAAAATTGTGAATTACACGAAAAGTATAATACCTAGGTATAGGACACCCTTATACCATTCGGAAGAGGACATTTTTTTCAATATGGTGAATGATCAAAATACAGGGTGTTCCATTTAAAATGAGCCCGTTATTACACATTTAATGATCTAATCATTCAACCGATAATTCTGAACACCCTGTAAAGAGATGTTTGGTACTCAATCGTGGAATACATTCAACGAATGTCCGACTCTTGAGCTGTGAGAGAAAATTTGCTAAAATTTATTATATCAATGAGTTATTAATTTTTTTCGGAATGTTCACATTTTTAAAAAAGTCAGCATAACTCGGAACCCTCTGCATTTAGGTATAGGGAACCATTATGAAATATTACTTTATTTTTTGAGTACAATCAGAAAATGTTATCAAATATAGGGTGTTCCATAAGAAAAAATATAACTTTGATACGCCACACTTTATTGGGACATCCTGTATATTTCAAAATAATTTTAAAATGTAGCCTATATGGATATACAAACTACTAAGGTGACAAACATTTCAAATCTACCTACCGTTTCGCAATAAACCTCCGTCCCGTTAGTCGTGATTCACCCTGTATATTATACCTCCTCGAAAATTTTCCAATAAGTAACAAACTACTTAAGCAATACTCAGAAAGAGTACGCAAGACAAAGATTACAAGTATTTGAGAATGACCAAGACCGAGACCGTTACCAAGATTTTACCAGATACCTGGTACAGCTGTCACAACTTAAGACTTGGTCATCTTCATCAATTGCCAGTTTGCACTGACCATGTTTGAAATAATTTTAATCACTCCAAATTAAACTATTTTAAAAGTGCATGTGAATAACTTTGATTCAGCTTCCGGACTAACGACTTCTTTTGTAGTTTTATCAATTATTGTAAGAAATCACATGAAAAGACAGACTTGAAGAAACAATTGCGAATATTTTTAATTAACAAAGTGAATTTCCAGCTGAAACCATATTTTTGAACTATTTCAAAAGTTAATTTTTCATTTCAAAATTTCAAGTTCATCGTAGATATAATAGATGGTAGTTTCTATTAAGGAATCATCCCTGACTTATGATACAGTTTCGGCTTCCGCGCCTACTTTTAAATAAAGTTATAAATAAACCCAACAAATAAAGTTAATTATAGGTTTGCTAATATGAACAGACGGACTGCAATTTTTTTTTGACTTATGATTATTTTGAAGGCCCACCTGAAAGTTGTGTTGACATAAATCGTGAAATATAGACATCACTTGAATATTTTATGTCACTAAAGTAGCGATAATTTTAATGTATTCGTGTGAAACCTATTCACAGGAGGCTTGCTTGAAGGAAAAAACAGTTAATTTTTCAATGCAAAAGTTTAAATTAGTGAAGTATGTAACAGTTACTGTTTGTTTTATGCGGGAAGAAAATTAAAGCTGAACCGTTTTTGACCCTGAAGGCGATTAATGTTTAATATTGATCAATGAATACCTAATAATTACAATTTTTGCTTTGTATCATGAACCAGTATCGATTAACATAAACCTAACAACACGACTATTTTGACAGACTAGTAGTATATAATTTTCGAATTTTTGTTTGTTATAATTATTTAATTTGTCGCAAACTGCTGCTGCTCGCAAACGGCGCACAAAAAAAATAACCTTTTAATAAGGAAATTGTTGCATTTGATTATGATTACCAAATCTGATTGTCCTTCTCAGTGAACTGAATCCTACTTATTTCCACATTGTTTAAGACACTACTACTTTTATTAATTGATAGGCAATAATTATCAATAGTGTATGGAATCGTAAAGTTGATTGTTGAAGTGCGTACCTTTATCCGGGTTCCGGACGTTAATTTTATTTGCTACTTTGACATCTAATTAAATTTGATAATTCAGCCAAATGCGAAAAGGCTATGAAATTAATAACTACCAGCTTATTTTTGTAACTGAAAATACTTGAAAACTTTTAAAATGCTGATGTTTTCTGTGTATCTAGGCATATTTTTGTATTATTTAAATATATATAACAATAAAATTAATATTCACTTTTCATAAATAATAATTGACGGTAAACAACAAAGTACAGACCTGATGAGAACTGTCCGTGGGACAAAAGACAAAAGATACATTGCCAATAACAAAGTTATGTCTGCATCCCATTTAGAATAATTTTATCTGTCCCGATTGACAAGTCGCGCTTGCGCGTATTCTAAACATCAACTAATCAAATTTCTGTCAAAGATTAGGGTTAACGTTTGTAATACATTTAAACGATTCATTATTGTGATATTTTGATTAGGATTAATCACAGATCTGCCTTTTTCCATTTCCTCCAACTTAATGTGTTAAAAGAACATTAACAATCGATGACGCACACCAAGAAGGGTATTATACGAACTCTACAAACATAACATTTATTGAATTGAGGTTAAATTTTCGCCTTTTCGTTTCAGCAACCGCTGTGTCTACCGGTGGTTTACGGAAGCGGTATACGCTTAATGACATAACGTATGTTAAAATTGTCAAATAGCGTTAATCGGAGGGTTTTTTGATAGGTTTCGAAAACTCTCTAATATTGTGAAGTTTGATGTTATTGTAGTCAACTTGAAAAAACACAATTACGACTAGTAACACTCGTTTGTTGCTGTATTTAATGCAATTTAATACTTATTGTTCATTAGTAGCCTTATTAATTGTAAGTAGCTATTAACTACACTACTAAGTAGCCATTAAGATGTTACTAAATGTTTCGTATTCATATTTTCCAGTGTTAGTTAATCTTGTGTTGGTGGAAAATATACACGGCAATAGCTCAATTTTTTTATTTATTTTGTGCTGGTTGTCAATCGGTAACAGGAAAGATCTTAACTTGATTGAAGTTGAATTGACTTGGAATGCCCTAATAGTGATTGGTATAATCTACTCCAAGATTTCATAACATGATTTCCTTATCTTCCATTTCTATTATCTCCCCAAAAAATCACCGAATGAAACTCGAAAGCAGGAAATATTATTCTCTTTTTGGAGCACCGTGTATGGAAAAAAATATTTTATAACCCTTATTGAGCTTCTCCACGAAGAGAAATGCATTTTTGCATCCTTTGATAACAGTTCTGGAACTACTTTGACCGCGCACTCCACTGTATGGAGGATAGTGCAACAATTCGAAGTTTTCTCACTTCAAAAACTCTTGGTGAAGGATATTTCGTCGTTGGGGTTTGGTTTTTCGGAACTCAGCAATTGCATCCGTCAACAAATCGATATGTACCATTGTATCTAGTTTTATTCAGTCACTTGGTGGAAATAAAGCTTTTTTTGGTTCTTTACATTATATTTTCATAAAAATTTAAATTATCTCCACAAGATTTGAAGTAGTTACAATAACGGATATGAAGCGGCTTCGGAAGATATCAATTATACAAACTACAATAGACACAATATTTTACACAATTAGACAACCGAAGTGTGAAGACTAATTGTCAAAAACCATTTCTTGATCTTGTCTAGCTTTGAATAAAAGCGATTTGCCCCATACGGCGTCTATCTCAAAACCATGCGAACACCAACGAATTGAAACGAATTTCTTATAAAAGTGATGTGGGAGATTTGCATTGTTTTTTATGATATCCAGCAGAAACGGTTAATTTTTTTTATTGTGGCACTGAAATCGGATTTATTATTTTTATTTTGCGGTAGCCTTGACTGATTTTAAGATAATTGAATATAGTAATCTTCTGGTGAGACTAATAGGAAAATTATTTTCAAATGACACCTAAGTAATTCAAAACTGCACTTGAAAAATTGATTTTTATTAGAAAAATTAAATTTTTGAACTGAAAAATATAACTTATAATCACATCAGTTTCCTGTTAGATTGTCGTAGGTATTTAATAAATTAGATATCCAAGAATAATTATAGTTTGGATAGTTGAAAAAACATTGAAATTTTTTCTGAAGTTTTGTGGTCGCACTTGAGCCGTTTGTATTATACAGTGTGGCCCATTTTGTTTGGAAGCACCCCTGTGAAATCCGCATTCCTCAACCGTTTTTGAAATATTTTTTTTTGTTAGATTAAGTATCAAAAACAGTATTTCGGTACAAATTTTCATAGTTTAATTACTATTTTCAAGGCCCTCTATGTTAATTTTTATTTGCCAAAAAAGACAAAAGTACATTAGGCTTTTTTTCTCAAATGTAACTATACCACTGGATTCAGAATCATCACAAATGTGAACTAGCCAACTTTTATAAAAAAATTTTTATCAGGTAATGAAAAACTTATTAGGTACAACATGAATTTGGAAAAAGTGGTATTTTCATTAATTTTTTACGTAGAATGTAGACAAACTTTAAAAATGGCAACATGGTAAACAAAAACTAGGACTCAAGCATATTGTACAGTGAAAATTCGAAGACGATAACTTAACCCGTTCTGAAGTTATACCTAGCTTCTTAAAGTAATGTAAAATTGTGCTCAATAATTTGGATTGTTGGCAAAGTAGTCTATGACAATACGGACATCAAAGTTGTATGTATGTATGTGTGTGTTTTGCGGTGACATTCACTGAGACCTAAAAGATCTATTGTGCCCCCTTACTTCTACTCAGTTTCTGAGGAGAGTATCAGAAACTAGTAGTTCCTTTAGTCCTATTTCCCGGAGGAATTTTAGGATGTCTGCAGGCTTCAACTTAGGCAAATGTTCCAGTAATCTCCTAGGTGCTGTGCTCTAGGATTCTGAAGTGCTGTGCAGTTGGAAAGTATGTGGATGGAGGTTTCTTCTTCCATTCCACAAAATCTGCATTCTTCTTCCTCCACTATTTTGAGCTTTTTCAGGTGCCCATTCAGGCGACAATGTCCCGTTAGGATCCCTGTTAAAACTCTTAGCGCAGTTTTACTTTGACTTATGCATTCTTTTGATCTCAACAGGTTGTAGTCACCCAGAAGAGTCTTTGATTGTATAAGCCCTACTAGATCTTTCCAATGGTCAGATCTTCTCTTTTTCTCGGCTTCACTTATTTCTTCCAATATTACATTGGGGCTGATTCCGCAAAAGGGTTCAGGCCCCCAGAAAGGTATTTCAGTCCCCCTCTTTGCTATTTCATCTGCTATTTCATTTCCTTTTATTCCAGTGTGTCCTGGAATCCATAGTAAGGTGACTATGTTGTTCTCGCCTAGTTCATTGAGTTTGTCTAGGCATTCCCACACCATTTTGGAACTGATTACACAAGAGCTCAGTGTCTTAATGGCTGCTTGACTATCCGACATTATGATAATCCTTTGTCTTCTGTAAAGTTTCTTGCCTGCGATATTTTTTTAAATACGTCCCGTCACTGACCCAGTCTCAATAAATACTTTTTAAATTTTGTGCACTACAAAGCAGCAAATACGGCGATCTGGATGTCTCCGATTAACTATTTCTATCACTTCTCGTTCACTTCTATTATTGTAACCACAAAAAGTACAATTTCAACTTAGTCTTGAATGGTTAAATAGTTGAATAATTGAATATTTGAAACATTTAGTACTTACTATTTCATACAAATGTTACTGACTAAACGATGAAAATGTGTGCCAAAATACTGTTTTTGATACTGAATATAACAAAAAAAAAATCGGTTGAAAAATGCGGATTTTACAGGAGTGCTTCAAAACAAAATGGGTCACACTGTATGTACCAGCAAACCATAATTCCCCTTTATCCATCCACAGTTCCATATATTCCTTTTCATTCCGTGTCGAGGACTTAAATAAGTATTTAAAAATCCCCATATGATTATTTGAATAATCGGAAAGTTTCTTGATTAAAAAGTAAGCGCTAATTAAAATAAAATCGAAAATTTAAGGTTTCATGTATAATTAGTACTTACATCGTACACCTGCAAAAATTTTGGTGAACGACCGATTCGGAAACCCTTCGTTAAGTCTGTCTATTGCTTGGTGAAATTTCGTAATTACGTTAAGTTAATTGCGTGGGATCAAATTGGGGTGAACTAAAAGCTGGTTGTTTCGGTAATTTTAGTGCCATAGAGCACACAAAATCCATCGCGTGTCTGACTTGATAAAAAAGAAGTTAAGACGATATATTATCAATTAAAATTAAATATATATAACCAGTTTTTGAAGTAACGGGAGAAGTTTTCAGATCATGAATTTCATTTCATTCGCAAATCCATATACCTATTTATGAACGTTTATGAGTTTATTGGAAAATTTAGTAATATTCAAAATTTTTAACAATTATAGTGTATTTTAATCATATTGATAGCTAAAGAGATCATTATAAATTCAAAAACCTGTCTGAAACACTTCACGGTGATTCAAAGAATTGAACAAAATTGTCAGCACTTCTTCATGTAAATAAGTGATCTGTTAGCAAGGAATGGCACAATGGGCCCACCAGTGGCCTCAGTGCCGGAACCTTGGCTTGAGTTATCCAGTACAAGGCTCGCCTGCACATTTAGTAGTAGTAGTAGCAACTTTCGCTAGATTCTTCCTGAATAGTGAACCGGAGGGAGCGAGCTCAATAGAACACTAATACTATTACCATTCAAATATATTTAGAAGTGATAAATTTGCCGTGACAGTGCAGTGTCGTTGGATAAGAATAAGACCCTAGATTATCAAATTTAATTAATTAAATAGTAAGTTCTACGTGTAACAATGTTTTGTAGCCCTGAAAAGTGTTAATTTGCTCAAAGCTTTCTGTTCTTCTTTGTGCGTATGACTCACAGCTTTTTTCCAGTTCTCTGCAGACATTTTAGACAAAGAGTTTTGCAGTAATTGATGTGGGTCTTCCAGTTTATAAGTTTTATTGTTTCGTGCTACGTCACCCTTTACTTGCGCCCATCATATAAGTTCAATAGCATTGAGAATACGCAGTAGTATGGAGTTAATCGTAGCACACTTATTCTACGTTCTAACGCCATTTCGTAGATTACATATTTTTTGAATTTCGATTTGTGCAGTCTTGCAATCGTGATAATTCCTGTTTTACCGAATGCTCCTCGTATATGAGGTTATCCAACCAAACGTTTATCTCAGCTTTCTTGCAAGCATCTGTTGGCAATTTTTCTACAAGTCTTGAATGATAGCTAGCATTATTTTATCCTGTCTAAATTCCAATGTCCGCCTTTAGCTTATTGCGGTTTTAGGGTCTCTTGCTTGAAATCGTGCTATCAATATGATAAAAATATATTATAAGTATTCAATTCTTTCAACAAGGCCATCACGGTCATGAGTGTGAGGAGAGGGTAACATCATTGGAGGATAGTTAACAACAGTCATCCAAGTACCTCTTTTCATAGCTTTATCACTTGTACTACAAGTACCGAGTTCCACAATATGTTTGTTTGACATCCGAAAACGAGATATAGATTACTATATGCCCATTGAACTTGCAATTCTTTTTCAGTCAATAGATAAGCGGTTCGATGATTGTGAATACGAGGGCCTTTTATGGCCGTATATAGTACTAAGAACAGCTTAAAGTTGAACCACCATTGTTGTGCGATTAAGTTTAAACTGGTTCAACCTCCACGGAGCGCGTTGTATCAAACACCTAAACTCGGTTTAATGATAACTAAGTTAGGCTCCTTCTTACCTAAACACCCTGTATATATGGTTCTTGGTGCGTTTGAAGTAACAAATCCTAAAAAAACAAGCTTCTAAATAATATGAAAAAGTATTTCCCAGATAATGTTCCATAATTCGATTAGATCAGTGGTGAAATGGTACGATTTGCTTTTGTCTTCTTCATTTGCTAGATTCAGCTCCCAGTGGCCAATGGCTGCAATGAACAGAGGTGAAACTTTATATTTTTCAGTGACAAACTGGTTGTGCTACAAGATTTAGGATAAAAAAATCTTAATATTTTTTTCTCAAGGATCAGGATAACATATATTTATAATACCATACAATTTCTTGCAATGCAATTATATCGGATTTAGGAAATTAAGTTTTTTGAAGAATCTCGTGCCAAAGCCTGCAATTAATGTTGCGTTTTTACGAAATATGTAACTTATAAAGTACAAAGTCGAATACACACTGGCACTAGTGGCACTACTTATACTTTTTAAAAAAGTGCCGACATAACAAATTCGTGAGTTGAATCGGTTAAAAACTGGATTTCATTTAATGTTATAATGACGGCTTAGTTGTGGTCTTAGATTAATTTGAGTTGGTTGTGTACATTTCGTATTTTACAAGATTTAGTTATTTTTTTCCGAAGTTTTATTAAATGGAACTTCGTGAATGCCAATAATTTAAACCGATTTTTTGTTAAAAAATAATCATATCAAGGATTTTGCAATGGAAGTTGGTATAATATATTTTTATCATATTAAGAGACCCTTCAAAACCGCAATAAACCATATAGGCAGACATGGGAATTTAGGCAGGATAAAAAAAATCAATTGTATCCATTCTTGCCATCTGCCACTGGTATAGCACTAAACAGTGAAACTTATAAATTGGAAAACCTACATCACTTACTGCAAAATTTGTTGTCAAAAGTGTCTGCAAAGAAAAAAAGAAGATTTGGCAACTGGACAGTATTATGGATGGAACCGTTGAATCTATAATAATTAATGTTGGAGTTGAAGATTCGTCAGATTCAGATGAACTGGAATTTTGATTAGGTTCATCATCTGCAAATTTTTGAAAAATCAGCCCTTTTTAAGGGATGTAGAGCTTACTAACTAAATTAATTAAATTGAATAGTCTAGGATATTATTCTTACCCAATGACACTGCACTGTCACAGCAAATGTATCACTTCTCCTCAACATATTTGAATGGTGATCGAATTAGGGCTCTATTGTCCTCGCTACCTGCGGTTCACTATAGAGGAAGAATCTATATAGCGAAAGCTGCTAACTGAACACTTATTTACATTTTTAAGCGCTTATACAATTCTGTTTAATTCTTTGAATCACCGTAAAGTGTTTCAGTCCCGTTTTTGAATATAAAATGAGCTCTTCAACTATAAAAATACACTATAATATGATTTCACTTTTAGATTTGAATGGTGTAAAAATATTATTATCTCACAGTTTGAATGAACAATCATTTTTCCCGCACTGAAAGAACAGTTTGGTTACAATCACTAAGACTAATTAACTATCACCAAATCCGTTATTGAAATATGGCTTATTAAACGTTTGTTAGTAAAAAACAAATTATTTATTTTCACTCTATAAATAAAGAATTATTTACTATTACATGAGAATATTTTCTTATAATAATTAGTTATTAACAATAAATGTATATTTTGTATTTATGAAAAAATGATTAATCACTAAGAATATATGTCTTTCCACCACACCGTTTGTTATTTATTATTACTAAGACATTGTATATAGTTATTACATATTCTGCCACTGTTATTCCAGATTCAATTAGTATACCCATATATTTATTCACAATGAAAACATGACAAAAACCCCTTTATTGATAATAAACAAATATTTTTTATATTTTCTTATCAATATTTATAGATTGATGTCCAAATACTTATTTCGGCAACTAGACTGCTATCTTCAGTAGACCCGAAAAGTTATCATGATTTTAGCAGTTAGTGAAACCATATCAGCTTTTGGTGATCTCTGCAAATACCTACATTGATTACTTTTAGAGGATCTTACTGGAGATGGCAACTCAGTGCAGTTGATGAAATAAGTGTTAAGACATTTTTGAAAATGTCTCTGTTCTTTTTAGTGTTTATAGCTATACCTATTATTTGTTTTCTACACCATTCAATTTTTTTCAATATATAAATGATAAATGGTTGTGCTTTTCTTCAAAATGACTTATATCTAGATGCTGATAAATGAAACAACAAAAATTTCAATAAAGCGATTTATTCAATTTTTTCCATTATAATTTTAACAAAAAATACAATATAATTATATAAAAAAACTGTGTTTCAAGAAATTCTAGAAAATATTACTCCATCGTATGAGAAATATTGATCATTCATGGAAAAAGAGGAGTCGGAATTATTTCCTTTCTTCTAAAGAATAGTATTTACAATTAGGTACAATTAAATACGACATATACTATAGGTATTTTCACTGTCTATGTACTTACGTTCGAAATATGCAAATATCAGCATTGGTTCAAGTCGACACATACACCGCCGTCCGCCATTATTTTGGTACAATCACATGTACTCTGTGGTACAATATCCAAATACAAATAGAATCACCAGTTCAAGCACATACTCATTAAACACTAAACTATTTACCCACCCCTACGCTGCCACACTATTGCTAATATCCAAATAATATAATTAAACATACAAATCTCCACACTACTGAAACGGAGGAAAAGATTATTATTTACGACGATACACAGCAAATCTAAAAAGGAAAAGGGAAGCTCCATCACATGTGCAGACTAAGGTAACGCGCATGACAGTTTGTTGATTTATAAAAAACAAGATTAACTATTAAACAATATTTGCTCATATGTATAATGTAGGTTTATAACAAACAAATCAATTTATCGAATGTTATAATGATACAAAAAGATTGCTCTTTCATTTTTAATATGTGTTCTATTGTGCCTGTTCTTGATTTTATAATAGTTAATGAATTTTTGAAATTAGCAGTGGATGGTAATTATTTAATTCCTAAGATATCAACAAATTGTGATATATCTACCCATCATATTATGGTCAATATGTCACAGTTTAACAGTTGAATGTTTAAATAGAATATTTTTTTCGTTAGTCCTGGTGTTCAATTAAATAATAAGTTTTTGCTACCTCAACTAACATAAACAGAGTCAACTTTAGGAGCAAATTAAAAATTAAGGATAAAACCACGTAGGTAATAATTTTTTTTAACATACTACCTATCAGATGAAAAAACCAAAACCCCCTATGTAAAAGCTATAGCTACGTGACTGTCGGTGGCCCTTGCAAGTACCAAATGGAAAGAGTAAACTTCTATTGAAAAACTGTGTTTTAAAAATTTCAACGTTAACAAACCTTGACAAAATGGATAATTTGGAGAAATAATGTTTTAGGTGTAATTTCAAGTATTTTATCCGAACTCTAGATAACGTCAGAGTCAAAATATATAAAAATATACAGAGTTTCCCATTGAAGTTCTTATTTTTAGACCAATTTCGGTTCAAACGGAAGTGAAAAAATTGAAAATTTGCTCCTGTCCCCAAGAAATAAATGTAGCCGAGTAGCTTAAGTTCATTCAACCATTCTTTAGATTCCAGAAAGTAATTAATAATAAATATTATTGTAATAGCTTTGGGTGGACTGATTATAAGAATCGGACCTTCGAGATACTTGTCATTCAGACGCCACATTTATCTTGAAAAATTTATAATAATACGTGGTTGACAGTTTACCAGTAGTCATCTTTTATATACACAACACCCAAGCTTAGATATTAAATGAGAATCTGACTGCAAGTTATTATATTTCAGTCAAATACATCTTTAGGAAGAAGTCCAAAATAGTAATTCCATCAATCAGTTCCAAAGAAATAATCGAGATTCTTAGTAATTTTGGCGGCGCGTTCGACCCCACATCAAAATCCCTTCACCACGCCCTATCGGTCAAGAGTTGTGAATTTCGAAAGCCTTCAATTTTTTAGAGACGTTAGGCACAAAGAAAAGATTCTGGCTGATTTCGATCAGTGTTATTTTTATAACTGTATTGTATCAAAAAGCACATAGGAGGAACTACTAGAAATTTCCATTAGGTAACTTCAATTTTTTTTAGACACTGTTTTGTCAAAAACAATACAATAACAATAAAGATATTTCGTCCTTTTTTATGCTGAACAGTCATAAGGATCGGTAGCAAGCGGAACTAACTCCGTTCCAATTAAATGTTAAATTTTATTAAATTTGGAATCGTTCAGTGATTGAATACCCTCTGAGAAATGGTTTTGTAACAACTCTTATATCAAAGTAGTTCGTCTGTTATTATTCCTTCATTGTAATAAAAATTACTCAATTAAAAGTAGAATCAGCAGCTATGAATCATTTTAAGAATGTTAAATATGCAAGACTGACCATGTAAGTGCAAGTGAACCCTAATCAAGTTTTGGGTTTTGGTTGAGAAAAATTAATTATAGTTACGATTATTATCATATCGATTTTTATGCAGTCAACAAGTGAAGTATTAAAAGTAAATCAATTGAGTGTTATAGAGTGAACTAGTTTCAATAACACCAGAGCCAGAGATAACCTAGAGATTCTACTAAAAAATTCACGAGAGCATGATAAGTAAGCTGAATCAATCTTCTCCACCGGAAAAAATGGTCTACAATTGGGATATATTGATTAAAGGTGGTAGAACGAGCGTTGAAGATGACCCTAGTAGTGGACGTCCGGAAGAAGCAACCATTCCATAGATCATTGAGCAAATATATAAATGTAAGAAACCATATAAACGAATACTTCATATTTCGTATGAAGAATTACGAAAGAGAAGATTGCTTGGAAAACTAGTGCTGCAATAGTGCAAAAAATAACGAAGCGAAAACTGATTCATCAACAGAATTGGAATTATTTTAACAAGTATATTGGACTGTCCAGCTGCAAATCTTAAGGTAACGCAATTAACTGGTATTAGTTCATATGTAAAGATCACGTCTACATAATGAAAAAGTATTGTTCTATCATGACAATGCACTTGTTCATCAAAGTGTCTTGACCATGGCTGAATTCAAGAAACTAAAGTTTTGAGCATTCACCGTTTTCACCAAATTTGGCAAGAGAACTAGGAGACCTAGCAGATTTATTGTGTCCCTTCCTCTACTCAGTTCCTTTATTGGTTATTCCAGTCCTATTCTTTGGAGAAATTTCAGGATATCCGAAATATTCAATATTAAATTCCTATCCCAATCAGTAGTATCCCTAGAGTTGTGCCCTGGGATTCAGTAGTTCCTTGCATTTCGCAAGGACGTGAATACACAGAATATACAATCTTTTCTTGAACATCTTGAAGTGTCCATTCAGACTCCTTTTAAAACCGTTAGAGCTATAAGAAAGTGTGCCCCAGTTCAATATTGACAAACGATATATAGAAGGCAAATGATTATCATAATGTTGGATAGTCAAGCACTGAGGTCTCGAATAATCAGTTCCAAAATGGTGTGGAAATGCCTAGGCAAACTCAATGAACTAGGCGAGAACTTTGGATTCCAGTATACACTGGAATAGAAGGAAATAAAATAGCAGATGAACTATAGCAAAGGGGGAGAAAGAAACGCCCTTCTGGGGACCGGAACCCTTTTGCAGTATTATCTCCAATATAATATCAGAAGATATAGGCAAAGCCGGAAAAAAAAAGGAGATCTGGCAGTGCTTAGACAATCAAAGATCCTAACGAGACATTGTAACCTGAATGGGCACCTGAAAAAGCTTAAAATGGTGGAGGAAGAATGTAGATTCTGTGGCAAGGAAGAAGAAACCTCCATCCACATACTTGCGAATTGCACAGCAATTTAGGACACAGCTACTAGGATATTACTGGATAGAAGTGGGACATTTACCTAAGCTGAAGCCTGCAGATATCCTGAAATTCCTCCGGGAAATTGAACTAAAGTAGTTACTAGTGTGTGAGACTTTCCTCGGTAACTAAGTAGAAGTAATTGGAAACAATAAATATTAAGGTCTGAGTGGAAATCACCTTAATATACAGGGTGTCTAATTATATTCTGACTGTGCTCAATAGCTTATATCTTCGAAACGGTTCTAGATAATAGGATGTGGTTTTCACAGTTAGGTTTAAAATTACCGTAAGTTTTGTTGTGACACATTTATATAAATGACCTCCGGCTTACCCGCTAGAAAAGTGGCGTATTTTCAGAATACAGTAGATGTAACTTTTTAAATGGTACACCCTGTATATTTAGCAATTTCTTAAAATATGCATATTTTTACTTTATAACGGTCCTTTAAAGTTTGAAATCGGTGCACAGAAAGCGAAGTTAGATAACTTTAACTGGGATACTGTAATGATTCAGGTATTAAGTTGAAAATGTCATAAACAAAAACTTTATTGGCTAGTAACTAAAAGTGAACAGTAAAAAACAAATAAGAACATGTCTTAGGGCACTCTAAAACAAATGTTCGATGTGTTTTCCTTCTTGGTCGATACATTTGTGGAATCGAACCATTAAGTTGTCAAATGCTGCTGTCAGCATTTCAAGAGGAATATTTTCCATTACCTGCCGTATGTTATTTTTTAATTCTTCAATTGTAGCAGGCATCGGGTTGTAGACTCTATCTTTTACATATCCCCATACAAAAAAATCTGGAACAGTCAGGTCTGGAGAATTTGGAGCCCATTCTTTTGGACCACTCCTACCAATCCAATTATTTCCAAATTGTTGGTTAACAGACTCTCTTGCTATGTTGGAATAATGGAGTGGAGCCCCGTCTTGTTGGAAGTAAACATTTTGGTTTAAAATACCATCTTGTCCTAGCTGGGGATACAAAAAGTTTTCCAACATATCGGTATAATTATTACCACGAACTGTACTTTCTGCAAAAAAGAAAGGCCCATATAATTTTTCACGGGACACTGCACACCAAACATTAACTTTAGGAGAATCTCTTTCATGTTGATGGAATTCTCTTGGATTTTCTAATCCCCAAATTCTACAGTTATGTTTATTAACTCGTCCATTTATATGGAACGCAGCCTCATCAGACATAATAATTCTAAAATTTGGATATGTTCTGTACAAATCTGTTAAAGTTTTACACATGAACACTCTTTTATTATGGTCCCGATCGTTAATTTTTTGTGGAACTTGAATTTTGTAAGGTTCAAATTTGAGAACTTTTAGAATTCTAAAAACTTTAGTTTTGTCCATTT
>CAJUYI010000080.1:83208-110011 GCA_910591695.1 Galerucella pusilla
ATAGATATTCTTGATCAAATTACTAAGCAAAATCAAATTTTATCTGCAAAAATATGGATAAGATGAATTCAATACGAGTAGTGTCATCTATACTTGATGAGCCGAACGATCTATCCATTCGTGACGTTGTGAACCAGCAGATAGAGAAATCTACCTACAACAAGGATACAGTTCAATATAATTTAAGCAGATGTCATAGTGATGTGTAGTAGGCTTCAGAAAAGTTAAAGAACTGTTGCCGCATACCGTTGAGTGAAACTTTCACTCAACGCACCTACACTTTTGATCAAATAACTGAGCAAAATAAAAATAATGTTTTCTAAAAAAATATAAATAAAAACTTACGGATTCAATAACAGTAGTGCTATCTATACTCGATAAGCCGAGTGATCTATCTTTTTATGATGTGAATCAGCAGATAGAGAAATCACTATGCTTCAAAATAGTTACATAACTGTTTCTGCATATATACGTAGAATATATAATTAGGAATATTTTTGATTGAATAACTGGGCGAAATAAACAAATGTTTTTTGAAAAAATATAAATGAAAACTTACGGATTCAATAAGAGTAGTGCCATCTATTCTCGATGAGCCGAACGATTTATCCATTCGTGACGTTGTGGCCCAGCAGATAAAGAAATTTACCTATGACAAGAATATAGTTCAGTATAATTTTAACAGACGTCAGTAATCTTCAGAATAGGTTCCTAAAGGCGGAAACACATTAATATCACGTCACGTGAACACACATGAGCAAATAATTTGTTGAGGCGGCTTTTTCCATGTATACACATTAAGAACGAACACACGATTATCACGTTGGAGATTCACATGAAATCACATGATATTTCATGATGTCGCGCTCAAATTTTCTGTTTAAACATCAATTTTGTGAGGCGTGAAAACGTGAATGCTGTCAAAATGGAAGAATATTTAATAGAAAAAGTGCGTTTACGTGAGGTACTCTACAATACTCGGTCAAGTAATTACCGTAACCAACAGATGCGACAACAGGCTTGGCAACAAATAGCAGAAGAACTGGAAACTAATGGTAAGTGTACTAAAATTAAGTTTATTTATCTAACACTGTCATATAACGGGTACGATTTGACACTATTTTCAGTGTCATAATGACGTATATTACCGCACTAGTGCGTTTTTTAATACATTACCGCACTAGTGCGATAATAGGAATCTAGAAAAATATCAATACCGAATTAAATATTTAAAATAACACTGGAAGCTGCATATTCAATTTCCGAAAGGAGATTGTCTTCGCTTGAGCTTGATTTTTGTTCATTCAACTTTGACAATTTGATGACATAACTAATTTATTTTATTTCCACAGCTTTGTTTGTCTTTGTTGCTATAGTCACAAAATATGATACACAGTACTTTATGTTTGTAGTCGATAATATTAAAAATACGTTGGATTGATTTTTATTTTATTTTATGATATAGGTACCTACTGTTAATAATACTAATACACAGTTGTAGATAAAATTTTGTACGTAACACGTGTGATAGGAATTATTAACGAACTTATGTGATTACTTCACCTGCATGCGTTGATAATGTCCATATCCCACTAATTACGTAAATAACTATTATATTTTTTCAAACACCAATTATAATAAGTTATTCAAATTGACAATAGCAGTAGATAAATATTTTCGGTATTGTCTTGTTTATGCTAAAATGTATATTTATATTATTATGGAAATAAATGGTTTTTGTCTTAATCGGTTATTCTTACTCGACGAACTATTTTTTCCTGCCAAGGCACTGCTCCAATAAGGGACATAAAAAGTCTTTAAATGCATCTCGAGTTTGAAAAGCTTAACGTAAAGCATTTCCTCGCGAAAAGGTGCTTCAAATGCCCTTGGAACAACTGCTTTAGATTCCTTGCGTAGCATAATATTGTGGAGGAAATATGCAGCGAGCACCACTTTGTCAACTGTTTTAGGCTGTACTAAAGGTTTAAGAAATACTCTTCATCGGCTGGTTAGTATGCCAAAAGCGTTTTCAACTAATTATGTTGGATCCATCTTCTAATAAATTATGCCGACTGGGGCCTAATCAAGTAAGTTTTCAATGAAAATGCCTCATCTCCTACGTGTGGGAGAGGAGGACCGTGTTCGTATAAAGGAATGGGAGGAGGAACCGCAAAGATGTTGCGTTCTAATTTTTTTCCAACATTTGAATAAACAAATATACCTCCGTCGATGTTTTTGCCATATGAGCCCACAGCAAAAAATTTATATTCAGGATCTACAAGTACTAATAGTGTGCGTTCCTTTGTAACTATAAAAAGTATAGCCTGCATTGATGGGACACCGTATTTGTATATGCTTTCCATCTATAGCTGCAATACATATGTACCTACCTATATATTAAAAAGTTCTTAGCCTACTATAAAACCAAAGAAAATTTCAATGTCAAAATATTTTATCACTCAACATGTTCTCCTCTTAATTGTATACATTTATTACAGCAACCCTGCAACGTCTCTAGACCTTTCAAAAAAAATGTTTCTTCTTGCTCAGCAAACCAGACCTCCACAGCTATTATTACCTCTCCGTTCGAAGAAAATTTACGACCTTTTAAACTTTTTTTCAGTTAAGGAAAGAGATGATAGTCGGACGGAGCCAAATCTGGTGAATAAGGGAGTGTTCTAGTAATTCAAACCCTAAATCACGAATTTTTTGCATGGCAACATGAGATTTGTGTGCAAGGGCGTTGTCCTGCAAAAGCAAAACACCTTTGGATAGCTTTCCGCGTCTTTTCTCTTTAGTTTTTTTCCCGTATAGTGGTCAGTATTGTCAAATAGTAATCTCCGGTTATTGTTCTACCCTTATCCAAAAAATCAATCATGATTACTCCATTAGATTTCCAAAAAACTGAAGCAAGAACTTCTCCAGCAGATTTTTGGACACGAAACTTCTTAGGTCTTGGAGAGGACGAAGGACATTGATCACCAAGGGTATTAAACATATCTTCGTAAATCTGTTTACCTCTTAACTCTTTTAAATACAGGTACTTGATGATGGCTCGATACTCCAATTTTTCGATTTTCACAATTTCGACGGACATATTTTTTCTTTTAATTTATTGCGTAACTCTGGCTTACTTTTTTGACGTCCAACTTCACACTGACACTTCTAATGAGTTTTTGTTCGTTGCTAGGTTGTTTATGCATGGAACTGGTTTAGGCTACCTAGATATCAATACATCCTCTTATAATTGGGAAACTGCCAAAGTTCTTTGTATTATGCTGCCGATTTTTCCCACAACTCTTTGCTTGGTTCCGGCATCACCATGGGACCCAGCTCCTTCCAAATTGCGTCACAAACTAACTAACTAACTATTAACTGTACTAAATCCCAACCTAAAATTGAATCCCAAAGTTCGATATGAGCTCACCGTTGCCAGATACCTGAAAAAAATGTTTGTAATCTATTGTATAATATAAATTTAAAAAACCCTATAAAATAAGTATAAGATTTTTTTTGTTACAGCTTTTGCCGTGAAAACACTTTGGGATAAACTACGCCGTTGCTTCTTGAATGCCCTAAGCAGACGTCGCAATAGGAAAATTGGCGAGGCAAGCAAAAAAAAGCCTTCTTGGAAATACGAAGCTCAAATGTCATTTCTATTGCCATATTTGGACAGTAGGAATACTAAAAGCAGCATCAATACGGATAACATTGAAGTTGGCAAGGAACCAGATAATGTAGAAGATATAACTGATAACCAAGAAGCTAGAGTAACAACTGAAGAAAATACTGAAAGCAAAGCCGTATTGAATGGAAGTGATAAAACCCCATCTCGACCTCAAAATAGTGGCAAGAACACAAAACGAGCCACTACTGAAGACTCCTTTAAGGACATGGCTGATACAATGAAAGAAAATGCTATTCTGCGAAAACGAAAATTTGAATTGAAAGAGCAAGAGGAACGAACAGCATATGAACCCATGTCAAGTATGGATGAGACTGATATGTTTTTCATGAGCATGTCCAAAATGACAAAATCATTACCCTTTTTGGAACAAATTAGGATTAAAAAGCTATTAAGCAATGCTGTTCTTGATGCACAAATGTGTAATCAAAATCAGAATCATCAGTCTGCATTTTCTTCACCTCCATGTCCTGAGTAAAATTATTCCTCCACGAATTATTGGACGTATTCATCAAGAATCATCACTGCAAATTATAGTTACACACCCGATGGTTCCTCTGGAATTGAAGCAAATAGACCTACATTGTTTCAATGTTTGCAGATAACTTATAATTCTTGTAATTTGATATACAACACGTTGTACTAGATACTACATCATCATCATCATCATCATCATCAAGCCTTTAAATCTAATAGATCGTGGCTAAGGCTAATGCGCTTTTAACCTTCGTCGTACCGAGTTGAAAAAAATACAGAAAATACCGTGCGGGGTTCATTTGTACCCCACGGAAAATTGCGGAATTTTACATTTCTAATTTTAAGAGGCATATTTATTTATAAAGAAAAACACATACAAAGTGAATGTAAAAATTTCAATATTTATTAAAAATAATAAAAACTTAAATTAAGTACAAAACCTAAAATTTCAATCTAGTCTGAATGTGAAGTATAGCGATTTTTGCATTTTTCGCAAAAATTTGTTTCGCTGAATGAGAAGCACATACAAACCGATCGCAGTGGCAGATTTGCCTGTATTTTCGATCCCATTTCCTGTCGCATAAATAGCACCGACCAGGTGGAGGCCGCACAACTTCTTGATAATCTCTATTTTTTTCCTCCAACTCTGGAAAAATATCAAGAATATGGTTTTTGAGGGATTTTTACATAGTTTTTTCGGTCTCAAATCTTCTGATTGCATTGCCTTCGATAAGCGATTCTCCCAGCAAAAATTGTTTTAACTCCTCGTCCGTCAATTGTTTGGGATTACGAACATTTACATTTGCCGACATAGCACATCCGTACCATAAAAACAAAGAAGACGCAATAGGTCAGCGAATACTGACAAGTTATGACACGAATCGGACCATCAATACGTGAATCGCGCAAGTGAGTCTTTGAAATGTCGCATGAAATACTAAGTGGGGTACAAACGTACCCCAAGTTGAATTTTATTTTTTTCGTGGAAATTATGTGAACAGTTTTGTAAAATCACAAAGAAATTCATTAAGCAAATTTTAAAGGAGGATAGGTAACTTGAATGGACAAAGCTGAATATTCTATTTTTACTGAAATAACCTGGAAATTATGGGTCTGGGGTAAGTTTGTACCCCACTCAGTACGACGAAGGTTAAATCCAGTTATTAGGGTGGATTACTCCTTACTCCCTTTTCACTCCTTATTTCTTGTGTGTCCTGGCTTCAGAAGTTACTTTCTTCCATTCTGCTCTATTTCTGCATTTTCTCTCCACTCTTTGATTCCCATCCTTTTTGTATTCTCTTATATCTGATTCCTCCAACTTTCTCTCGGTTTTCCCCTTCTTCTTGGCCATAGAGGACTCCATTGTGTTATTCTTCTTATCATTTCTCCAGGCTTTCGTCTCATAATATCCTGCCCATTTTAGGCGTGGTGCTTTTATACATTTCACGATTGTCTCATTGCTTAACTCGCTTTCGATTTCTTTGTTAGTTTTAAGTCGCCTCTCCCCTGTTCTTGTTATGTTCGGCCCCAGTATAATGAATTTTACGTGAACTCACCTTTTTCACCGCTATATGGGTATTAGCTAATATTTTGTCTTAACTCATGAAACTTTTTAACATAATTTTTGATACTACATACTTTATGATAAATCTTAGTTTTCAATAAAGAAGCTGTTAAATCTTAATACTAAATAATACAATACAATATAATAGGTACTATATGCTGAAAATAGCGCCTTTACCTTTACAAGTATATTTTGACAACATACTCGGTATAAAAAAGTTTAGTGTCGTAGGTATTTTTTAAATATTCAAATGTCAGTATACTCTCCAAATTTACTTTCCACACGCTAGGAGAAAAAATTCTTCACGCCACTTTTTGAAGCTTTTCGTTTGGTTATACCTTACAATTTTTTTCGAGGTGTATATTGTTTCTATAGTTGTTTTGTTTATCGGTCATTCTAAAATAATATCATTATCTGCTAAATATTTTCGTGTAGATTAGGAATTTTTCAAAATATCTAGACAAGTTTATTGAATTACGAATTTTATAGTAAAAGTAACAATATAAAATATATTGGGTACCATTCAGAAAATACCACGGATATAATGAAAATCCTTTGAATTGTATTACTGTTTACGAACACGAAAGCATTTTAATGCAGATACCCCTACCACTCATCCTATTATCTAGTCTGATCTAGTCCGGATAAATTGAGAGATTTGAAAGATAAAAGTGATTAGAGAGATAATTGCAATATGGCAGTTTTCTGAACCCGGAATAAAAGGATTAATAAGTTGTTTGCTATATCTAACATCATTTCTTTGTTCTCCATCAAGCCCTGGTATCCACATAAAGAATACTGTGTTGTTTCCTACCAGTTTGATTGTCTATAGATTTTTTCAAAAAGTACATGGAGTATTGGAATGCCATAATTACTTAATAGTTACTATTGAATTGTTGAAAAATATTCCGTCAATTTTGAGTACAACTCTGTATTATCCGATAAATATCTGGTTGTTAAAGGATTATTGCATTCCAATAATCTGAGTACTTGATGAAATAAACTTATAGGTGCCCTCTATATCACTGAGAGAAGAGATGTGAGGTCAAGTATCACCTACGTGGCAGCTGTAAGACAGAATCCCATAGCTCTCGTGATATACAAGCTTTTTACGGCGACCGGCCTTTAGAAGTTTCTCTATCTCAATATTTCAACGTTTTCGAGGTATTTATTTTGTTATGATATTTATTTATAACAAATAACCATACATTTATGAGTGAGTTCATATATAAGTTTAAATCGAAAAACAATTGCCAACTTGCCATTTTCCATTTGCCATTCATTGAAGATATTAGTGTTATATAGGGTGTTCTATACTTTCATTTCAATCACCAAAAATATCGTATAGTTTAATTTATTCAAATAAGGGATTTCGCAGATAATTTTGTTCCCATTTCAATATCTTATCCTTTTTGAGTTGTCTAGTTTGAAACAAATTCAATATCAACTTCCGGTGTAACCAGAAGTGCTAGCCTGCTGTATTTTGCTTAGTTGTGTGCTGTCTACCAAGATTACCACTCCATGGGTAGTGGAATGTCTGACTATCATATGATGTACAAGTTCCAACGCAGTGTACCTTTGCGACCCCAGTAATTACCTGTCTGCGTTTTGCATACAATTTGCGGTTTTATCACCTTGTTGGGCCCGGCTTATCAATAGGAAATATTATCCATCAGTTAAGTATCCGTCGGATAAAAGTAACTAGCAAATAAAGTTCCAGTTTGTTTGGTAGCGGTTTATCAACTCGTTTTTATTGTCTAGTTTGTTAACTAACAGATAATCAAAGCTGGCAATGCTGACGAATTAATGTAAGCAATCATTGGTTGTTACAAGAACAAGGTTATGTCACATCAATTGATATTTTTGTTAGGCTAGGTGAATGTTTATCCCAAGGTTTATGTGTTTTCATTTTTCTTTATTGAAGAGTTTTTGGTTGTTGATAAATATGAATTTTCTGATTGATTATATTCTGGATAGCGACGAGGACGAGGATATTGTGCAAGTTCTTGAGTACGAAAGAAGGCCTTATACAGTTAGGGAAAGAGTGGACAACTTCGAAAAGTGGGATGACCAGGATTTTCATGCAAGTTTTACGATGACAAAAGAGACTGTTCTGTCAATATTAGAACTGATTGAGGATTCACTTGAGTGTCGAACTGCTGCTTCCTCCTCCACCTTTTTTGATTTCCAGGTGCCCCATCCGTTTTCTGATTTTCTATTGCATTTTTATGTTTATTTGCAATTTTTAGAAGCAAATTTCTCTCCTCTGCTGTGAAATTGCATCCTCTTTTCTTAGTAGTATCTACTAGTACTTTCCATTTTTTACTTTGCTCAAAACCCAAGTAAATTTGACACAACACCACAACGAAATCAAAACAAAACAACTCTACCGAATAAAGTGAGGTTATGTAATAGACCTTAACCTCCTGTTGTTGATAAATCGACCTTTCCAAAATAACTGGTAGTTATTGACTAGTTAAGCATTAACTGACGGATAAATTGCTATTGATAAACCGGGCCTGAGTGTGGTAGTTGGTCAAGGAAAATTATAAACTATATGTAAGCTTGAAAATATTTCGCCAGAGAAATTGAATTAATCGAAATTTTTTGAGTAAAATAATTCTATTTAAAATAAAGTTAATAAGGGTGTGGATAATATGTACCGGCGTTAAAAAATAATACATAGGTCTTAGGTACCAGCCAACTTCCTCTTCATCAATCTAGTGAATTGATGATACTCCCCACGATTTTATTTTTTGTTTGATCGACGAATAGATTGATGAGGAGAGTGTTGGGTTGACTGGTATACTCCGCCCCAAGATATTGACACTTTACATTTTTAACGTTAGTTTGAGGAAATAATAAAAATGTGATGAAATTATTCTGTATTCTTTATATAAGGGATATTTTTGATATTATTTTTCAATCTGGAATTTTTTTCCGATGAAAATGACGGAGTATAGCAAAAGCTAATCAAAACAAAGTGTGTGCCTTAAAACTAAGTATTTTTCTTCAAAAAAAACACAGTATATAGTCAGAGATATATTTATATACAGTGCTATTCAAACATCTCCCCCCCCTCGTATCTTTTGAACGGCTACACTTACATTAATAAAATTTGGAGGGTGAAAATAAAGTGTTGTGAACTTCTTGACATTGGCTACATAGCCATATTAATTTTGTTTGGGCTTAAACTAATTTTGACGGATAAATTAAATGGATACCAAAATTATTGAAATTATTTTTTCAAATTTAATTAATCAAACATCAACAATGGATTCTTATAGCAAGTGTTCGAAATGTTCTCCGTCTACTTCCTATTAGTAAACTCGTACTCGTTTGAATGTGTCAGCTGAAATTGCATTGCATTCTTCAATAATTATTTCTTTCAAAATGCCAATGCTATCTGGTGCAGTGGTATAAACCTTGGATTTCAAGTACCCCCATAGAAAATAGTCTAATAGTGTCAGATCTGGTGAACGAGGTGGCCATTCTATAGGACCTCGCCGGACGATCCATCTACCTCGATATTCTTCATCCAGGTAACGTCTTATATATAGGCTATTCATTCCTGTCGGAATGGTGGCCGCTGATCTCAGCTCATCAGATTCATATTTTTGCGGTGAATCACTCCGCTGTTTTCTCCTTATTTATTTTCATTTATAAATTACTATGAGTTTTTGCTTCTTCTGTCATCTTCTTCCATTTTTTCCTGTCCTTTATATCTATTTTCCATTTGTTTATATTCAATTTTCGTATATCTTCTCTAATTTGATCTTCCCATTTTGCCTTCGGTCTTCCTTTTAGTCTGCTTAGTTGTGGTGTCCAGTTTGTTAGTCTTCTTATTATTGTTGATGTCTCCCTTCTAGTTACATGTCCATACCATTTTAACCTTTGAGCTTTTATGAACCTCACGATATCTTCTCCTTTCATCTTCTCTCTAATTTCATGATTCATCATTTTTCTGAATTCCCCCTCTTCTGTTTTCACTGGGCCAAAAATTTTCCTTAATATTTTTCTCTCAGCTATCCTTAAGTTTTCTTCGTTTTTACTTGTCAAACACATAATCTCTGCGGCATATGTCATTGTTGGTCTTATAGCAGCTTTGTACAATTTCAATTTGGTGTTTTTACTTAAATGTCTGTCATTCATCAATTTATTGTACTTCCAGTACGCCTTATTTTCCGCTTTTATTCTTTCTGCTATCTCTAGTTTTCTATCATTTTTCTCGTTTATCATCACACCTAAATATTTAAAATTTTCTACTTTTCTAAATTTGTAATTCTGTATTCTTATTTCGTTTATATTTTCCGTTGTTTCCCTGCTGACTATCATGTATTTAGTTTTTTCTTCATTTATTTCTAAGCCTCTACTTTTCGCTTCTCCAGCCAAATCGCATAGCATCTTATCCAGGCTGTTTCTATTTCTTGCAATTAAAGCGAGGTCATCTGCATATCCTATTATTTGTGTCATATTCTGAGAAATAACGTCTTACTGCACCATAATAATGTGCAGGAGCACCATCTTGTTGGAATGTTATTTCCAGATGGCCGAATTCATCTTGATTATCTTCCAGAATTTCAAGAATTAACGGCTCAATTGCATTTTGTTACATCTCCAGATACACTTCACCGCTTAAATTTGAATTTAGGAAGACAGAACCAACTAGGTATGTGATTTCCCAAAATACCTGCCCAAACATTGACTTTTTTTGGAAATTGGGTATGTTGTTCACGTGTGACGATTTGTCTCACTCCAATACCTTACATTTTGTGTACCTAAATTGTTTTTGTGTAATGTGGGTTTTGACTAATTTTATTTGTCATACATTCACAGAATTCGAGTCTTCTGTCGGGGTCGTCATCCGAAAGGTGGTGCACCATTTTTAACTTGTATGGATAAAATTTATTTTTAGCCAACACTCTCTGTACTGTACTTTTAATTACTTCACAGATAGACGCAACTTTAGTTGAAGAGGAAGTAGAGTTTACTACCATTTCAGCAACTATATCAATTTTCTTATCATCACTAAATGTTGGTCGACGAAATAGGGCGATCTGGGTATCACTCATTAAATAAACGTTCCGCTTCATGGAGATTCTTTCTAGAATCGCCAATTATTAAGATAGCTGCTACTTTATCGGCTTGAATACGTACCATTTTGCCTATGTAAACTCTTAAACTTCTCGTTAAACAAAAATACAATTAAATATTCAAGCTATTTAGAAAAACTTTTCAAAGAAACAAATACTGTTAAATTATAACGTCAATTTTTTTGACAACTAACCAGAGGCGGACTGAACAATCTCCAATATTTAAATGTGAAATGATAATTTTGGTATTTATTTAATTTATCCGTCAAAATTAGTTCAAGCCCAAACAAAATTTATATGGTTATGTAGCCAATGTCAATGCTTTTCAAACGAGATATCACTTGCCATAAGGTCTTATTTAAAATTATTGGCCAGAGTGGCACTATTACGTCACCTGTTACCATTTGTAGAGAACTTTACAACACTTTATTTTCACCCTCCAAATTTTATTAATGTAATGTTGAATAGCACTGTCTATTTATATAAAAAGGAAGAGTAGTCGTTGCTGAATAGTTAGAAACGAATTAGTAAATAGTGTGGAAGGTAGCAGAGAACTCTTCAAAGTTTTTCCTAGCATTCGGAAATTTTTATTTCCATCATAAGGGAAGCTGCAAAAATTAAATGGTATAATTTGTGGAACATGGAAGATTCTACTTACAGCTTTGATGATAATGGTTACTAAAATGTATACAAAATACATTGAATGATACATAGTTAATGATTGATGAACTAAAACTGTTATGATATAAAAATTTTCAATTCACGTGATTGAAAACTATCAAAAGTTTATTACTCCCACGTGGTTAGTAAAGTCATTTAGAGGTTAGAATTAAACTGGCTTACAACTGTGTCACTTTGCATTTGGTAACTGATTCTATATTATATGAAACCCAGAAGTGCTAATTACTCATTTGTCTATGAAAAAGTTTTTATTCATTGTTAATGAATATGAATAAATCCCACTTAGATAATATATGTTTCTTTTCTATTCATATAGTTACTTTGCTCAAATATTTGTACCGTTTCAAGGCAAGATCTCTTCTTAAAATTGAACTTCTACTGCTAGTATTTCTAAACATCTGCTAATTAGATATAAAAAATACAATCGTATACGATGGGCCACCCTGTTCAATTTGTTCAATTCCAATTAATAAATAACTTTTTTTACAAAATAAATTGAATTTATATATGTTTTAGTGCCTTAATTTTACCGAATACGGATCTGTTACTGCTTACTGTAGAATGAGGGATTTAAAAGCTTTTATTACTAAATCCCTAAGACCTATCGAATCATTTTTTTGGGTATAACACATTATCCACATCATTATTATTTTTATTTTCAATAAAACCGTTTTTGGTTTTCATCCAGTTACTTAATATTTTATTTTCATCTACACGAGGTTCATTTCCAGTCAATTGGTTGCCATCTAACTCCTTCTTTCATAGACTTTACTCAGTGATACGTAAGCTAGTACTTTCGCACGTTTTGCACTAATTATTTGTTTTCATTTCATTCCCAAAAGTAATAATTACAGTCGACGCACCTCTAGAGGTCCAAGGCTTTCATTACAACTAGATATGCCCAAGTCATGAGGGGAAAGCCATAACGATCTAACATTTTTAGCTACCCTTAGGGCTTTTTCAGACAGTGCGACTGTAACTTTTACATTATGCGAAAGCGACAAAAAAAACGGACGCTTAGTGCGGCATTTTTTATATCGCAAGACAGTGCGTTTGTTGGTCAGATACCGCCCGACTTTTTTCCGTGCGATATTAAACCATCCACAAAAATAAATGCACATTTCCAGACGTTTCGCTGCTTGTCGCGAGATGTATCAGTAAAATAAAATTGCAGTGCTGCTCATGCTACTTCTTAGGCGAGCAAGTAAGTAATTAGTAATTCGAAAGTAGTTAAAAAATTTGTCTTCATGTTGCCTTCATTTCTCAAAAATAATGTAAAAAGCTCCTACGACGTATCTTACTTGCAAAAGTGGATGTAAGTAACGTCCATTCACTCGATTGTTAAATCTAGCAATAATTTTACGTTTCCTTCGCCTTCGATTTAGCAATGCCAATAAAATAATTCGTCTTCTATTATACATGCTGCAAATACACTCAACTACAATAACTGCGACGATCACCTGGACAACACTCCGCACAATGTTTTATTTTTAAATCGTTGTAGAAAAAATTGTATCGTCTTGAGTGAAAGCTTTCTGCGAATGCGATACGAGATGTCGCAAACGGAAAATCGCATCGCAGTCGCACCGTCTGAAAAAGTCCTCACACCACACAGTACTCGACACGATCCGAAATCTTGACTGTGGTGGAGAATCCATGCTGGAGTTCCAACTCTGAGTTTGATCACATGCTTGGAATTATGTTTTAACGTATAAACTGTCTAAACTCTATGATCTGTCATACTCTCAGGTACTTGTAAGTAGCGTTGAGCGAGACTGGTCTTGGTCTTGCAAAAAAAAACAAGACCAAGACCAGCTAAGGGCTTGCAAAACCAAGACCGAGGTGTGCAAGAGTAATACCAGACCAAGACCGGCCTCTTACAGTCTTTCTCATTTATTCAATATTGTTTCAAATAAACTCCTACAAAATGTGTATTTTCATATATAATACCACGAGAGTGAAAATTTTGTCGGCAAAATTTTTCGATTGTCATGTAAGTTTGTTGCTTGCCAATCTTGCGAATGACATTCTTAACAAAACCACGAGCCGTCAGGCGAGTGGTTTTGGATTAAATGTCTTGAGCAAAATTACCTAAAAGCAACAAACTTGAATACTAGAGAAAAATTTTACCATACAAAATTTTTAATTGAGTGGTATTCGACATGACTATTTCACGAGAGGAAAACTAAAAAATCATTTGTTCAATTATACAAAGCCAAAAAAATAATAACATGATGAAAAAAAAATTTCTTATTTATGTAAAAAGTACAATTATTATAATTGTACGTTTTAGCATTATTTTGGGGATTGTTTTGCATCATAACCTGTGATGAATTTAAGTTAGGAACTGAGGATTCCTTTTCTTAATTTTATTTTCTCGAAGGTTCTCTATAAGTTGTGAATGGTGTTCTTCATTTAATTGTAAATATGGTTTCAAAGAATGGGCAGAAGAATGTCCTGTAAGCTTAATTACTTCTTGTTCACCAACTCTTTCTTTTGCTAATGCAGATATTGCAGAAGCTCTATGTGAATGATTGGTTATTTTTATTTTTTTTGTGTCTATACCAATTGATTCTGCCGATATTTTCGTCCACTTTGAAATTGTATTAATTCCCAATGGTTAATTTTTGTACCATATTCCTTTCTCCCAATTTGGATGTACTGTTAAAAATAATCTTGTTGTTGTTAGATAAGGATTGGATTCTCTTTTTTCAATAATTTTTGAATTGAAAGAACGGGACACAAATTGTTGTTAATATTATTTCTTACCAGCCACTTACTGCCAGATAAAGCTTTTGATTCTCCTTGTGTCGTTTTGGAAAAGATTGGATTATATTCTACCCTGTCAGTAAAGTTAACTTTATTATCATATTCTTTTTTAAAGTAATTAATATAACAATTAGCAACTTCATTTCCACGCCATGCTAATTCGAACGAACCTAAATGAAAAAACTTTTTTTGTAACCCATCAGGATTATCTTCAGAATAGCTTTCTACCATTTCCATTAATTCTTCTTTGGTAAACGCGTTAGAACGTCTTTTTCTGGTTTCAGGTCCAGCCTGAAGCTTTTTACGTTTTATATCCCTGGCCAATCTGGCAAATTTATAGGAAATATTTTTAAATGGATCAATTTTGATGTTAAATTCTAGAAAATATTTTTCCTGAACCATTTGAGCAGTCGTATTCCAAAGTGTTTTCACACTAGCTTCAGTATAATCAGTTCCATCTCTTTTTTTCATGTTAAAACCATAATCTTTGAGAATTTTTGCTATAACTTGTTCCGAAGTATCCTTCTCTAACGTATAATTACGTGCGTCCAGAAACATTCTAAACTGTTCCCACGCAGACTTTTTTGTCTTCTTTGTATTTCGCGGTATACTTTGCATAATTGTAATCTCTATTTCATTTATTGAATTATTTCCAAATCTTGTATTATTCATCTTAATAATACTTATTTAAATTTATGAAACAGTTTTAATAATTTTTAGACGGTTAAATAAATAAATAAACAACTTAGTTTCCTTAGAAACCACTAACAAAGATTTTATATTGAACTTTAACACAAAGTGATAGAATTTTATACACATAGATTTGATATATTAAACGTCAAAAAATTGCCGCGACAAGACAAAAAATTGCCAGTTCAAAACCTTCAAATTTTGTCAGTTATCAATTTACTCTAGTGAAATAGTCACCTAAAAATATCATGGAAGCAATTTGAATTTTGAGTATAGCTAATTCAAACAAAAATATGTTTGTGAAACAAATTATTCCACTCACAATATTATCACATATCACGAATTAACAAAATAAGTGTACCGTGCTAAAACGACGATCTTGATGTAAACCATGAATGAAAATGGTTTTGATTTTATTTCAAAAACAAATCAGTTGCCTTCTCCTACCATTCCAAAAGTACACATTCCACATCCCGTACGGGCACCATTGGTGCAGATAATAATATATTCCCATTCTTAGATATTGATACATTCCATGAGATAGTTTTGTAAACGTATACTCCTTAGTGTCAATTATAAAATGCAAGACCTGCAAGACTCTTGCAGCAAGACCAAGGCCAAGACAAAGACCGGACTATGCAGGACCAAAACCAAGACCACATATTAGGCTGCGAGCCCAAGACCAAGACCACATATTAGACTGCAGCCCCTAGACCAAGACCACATATTAGGCTGCAAGCCCAAAGACCAAGACTAAGCCGGTCTTGGTCTTGCTTTGTTGATACCTACTTGTAAGCCCTTTCATCTGATTACCATAACCCAAATCAAAGATATGATAATAAGTATGAAATCCGCCAATTTGTAGTGTCTTCCTTCCTAAATTTGTTTTGCGTGGTACTACCATTCAAACCCTTCCATTTAATAACCATATTGGATTTACAATCATTCTGAATAGATATTGTCATCCCAACTAAGGACGTGAACCAAATTTCTGATCAGGAAGGGTGGAAAATTTCAATTACCAAATATGACCTGAGGAAACACGCAAAAAAAATAACAAACAAGGGAAGCTAAATGAAAATAAAACGTGATTATCATGTGAGTATACTTTTTGGTATCGCCCGGTATATTTACATTCATACCGCGATTGACATTATATTGATTTTTTATTTATATCCACTTATTCACAAGACTGAACGAATAAAATGAAATGATTTGTTGGCCATCGTATTCTACGTGTCAAATAATGTATATACAGTAGAATACATTTACATTCACATTTCACCATAAAAATAAATTTAATTTCCCAACAACTGATTCAGTATCTATAAAACGTAGATTCTTCGACGCCGAACCATTCATAGTCCAAACTCCTGCGTCTCCTGTTAGTCCTGCGCTTCCTGCGACGCCCTGCTACAAAATTTCCGTCGACGTCAAGCGATTCCTGTCGAAAGAAGCCCGAGGTGCAAAGTGCGCTAAACGGGTGCGGATGTTTTCATGAATGTCGAGTTCGGCGAAAAATAGCTAGGAATCGATCCCGTAGGCAGTAATTTTCGTACTATGTGCAGTTGTTAATATGAAGTGCCAGTTATTGGATCCATCGTAATGGCTACAATACGTAACGCTGGCCAAAAATTTCATAAAAGGACGTGTACCTCCACATAGGAACACAAAATGGAGGCATGTTTTTATGAACTCGCATTGACAGACACGGTAAGATTACCCTTTTACTAATCATTAAACCACCCCTACATCAACGATCACCCCAAACAATTTACATCCCTATATGTACATATAATTCCCCTTCGGTTAGGATATTGTTACAAGTACATTGGAAAATTGACTGTGGCTCCCATTGATTAAGACGGACTGTAAATAGGTCGTTAAGGGGCCAGAGTCCTGACGAGGCCTGTGCGGTATATTGAAATATTTTGTACAAAAGCGAGACAAAAGCACACGTCACAAATATACTTTGAATATTAAAAAAGAAGATTAAGTTTCATTAATGACGTATATAATGCTTAAAAATTTAAGAGCTAGTTCTACAATTTATAGGGAGTGATGAGCTTTTAATATTTTTATTATTAATCTTTCCTTTGTTTTAATTTAAATTTTCTATGTACAGAATTAATTACAGATATAAATATTATAAAGATGTATGAATGGATTAGACGGGATAAATCAAAATATCCCCACTTCGAATGAATTAGGGAGCAGGTCAGGCCTGCGTGTGCTCGTACTAACAGTAGGGGTTTTTCTTATGACCGTACTGTTTAGTTTCAGATTTAAGTTTTCATTATACTATAGTATTTGTTGTAGGTATAAATATCTATATGTGTCGCTCAATAATATTTTCAATATTTACGTTTCTCGAAAGTTTATTGTTATGTAAGCATAATAACTAGTAGTTTTTGTTGAAATTGCTTTTTACAATTCAAGTTTCAGCTTCAGCTTTTTTTGATGACGTCTCCGGTCAAATAAATGTTTCTTGTATGTGTGAAATTTTTAAATGAATGTTGGTTACATTTGCACGTGAAAATGCATTTTCTTTCTATACAAGTGCTTGCTTTTTTTGACACAAAATTGTTGTGTGCCATATTTAGGTACCTTCCTTAAGCAGTTCCAGCACCAAATATACTTTTTCCTTCTATGTTTTGAATATTATATAATGTGTTTTAATTTTTCATTCTGCTTCTGAAGAAAATCTCAGAGACTAGTGCCTATGTTAATCCTATTCTTTGAAGGAAGTCTTCCTTTTCTATCCAGTAGTATCCCATGTGCACTGAGATTCCGCAATTATAGCTCATCCATTATAAAAACTGTTTTCCAGGTGACAGCTGCTGTCAATTACTAAGTTTTGCCGCTTTAAGCTTAAATAAATATTGAAATTTATTGATCGCATGTCATTAAAAAATATAAATACTTATTTAAAAAAACATTCTGCTATTAATATTAAACGGAATATAATTCGTTGGATAATTAAATATCAAATTCAAACTAACGCCAGTCTCAGTTCAACATTCATAAAATTTTATATGTTTATTGCCACGTTCGAAACTGGTTCATCGGGGAAAATTTTGACATTTTTCAGCTGGTTTTTGTAACTTTTGTAGTATCTCCGACGTATTTTATTTCGTCCATTTAATTTTTTTATTTTTGCGTTAATAAATTACTGTAAAACATATTACAGTGAATATTCCGAAGCAATTAACCAGCCGCAGCACATTAATCAATTATTTTGCACAAGATCGTGTATGATAACAATAGTCCATTTCTACCTTTTAGGTTGGGGAATAAAGCTCAAAAAATGGCCATTGTACGCTTTTTGTTTTTTAAGGGTGCAAACTGGTGTAGTCAATTTCCAAAAATTTTAAAAAAATTATCTATCATTAATAAATTATTTCGTCTTGCATAGATTTGAATACAAAATTAGAATTAGTCTCATTTCACTTTCTACTGCATATTCTATATCATGCTAGTGGGTGCTGATCATTTTTCGTGGTGAAAACTACTCCATATTGTTAAAAATTATGGAATGACATTGTGAACCTTAATATTTGGTTTGTATTGGCTAAATAACTATTGTTTTATGCTGCAGTATATTATAGGCTTGTTCCAACAACCACCTTCTGATTAGTACGTGACCGTTCGTGAACTTATTTATGTACGAATCAAACGTTCGAGAACCTGTACGTGAATTAATCCATGAACATCATACCCTATGCATTGTTGGAACGATTCTACGATTCATTTTTAAACTGTTACCACTTTCAGGAACTTTATTACAACCCTATAAGTTCACGTTTTATTTATGTATGATTTATGTTTATTTACCATTACCTACCCTTCAGGGCGAATTGTATCAAACACTCCAACTCGGTTTAATGATAACTGATGTTTAGGCTGTGGCTGATTGATGTATTTATTATCAACAATTACATCAGCCTATACATCTGTCATCATTAAACCGAGTTTAGGTGTTTGATACAACTCGCCCTAAAACATCAACTGACAGTTTGGACGAACGGTTCTACATCCAGATCACTGATGAAAATGATCGTTCGCCGACACGTTCATGACCGTGTCCAGTTTTTGTTGGAACGCATTTTTATCAGTCTGTGGAATTGTCGAAACTTGTTGGAACAGAAATTTTGTTATGCGCATGATCGTGACGTTCATGTACGCATCATCTCGCTTAGTTGGAACAAACCTTATATCATATTATTCCAACCCTTAAAAATCAACCCTTGCTAGAGCTCAATCCCCAATGTAAAATGTTAATTATCATAGTAGTTCGATTTAAGAATTCTATTGTTTAAAATATGTATTAAGTTTCACTTACCTACTGCTTCATTTTACTACCAAATATACTGGTTATGTAGTTACGCTCCGAAGTAGGCTGTTCGAATTAAAAAAAAATTATCGGTTGTTTGAACATAGCTCCTCCATTTTTAGTGATAGAAAGTTTCCACAAGAACGATTTTGTAGGGTATTTTAAGAGCTATAAGACTACGTGAATTAAATTTCTTTATATCTCTTAGTTTTTAAATGGGGTGAGTAAATGGTTCCAATAAGGTGGTATTCGGTTCGGCTTTAAGCGGCTATGTAATATTTACTGTCCAGAAAATCCACTACAATTTGGTACTTTTGCTAACTTTCTTCTTATGTCCAATAATTCGGATATATTTTGAAGAAAAAGCTGAAAAATACGAAATAACGCATAACAATAATTCACATTGTTTATGCTGCTGTTATCTGCGAAGAATATCGAAGACTCTTGCTATCAGGAAGATACAAGAGCAGAACTTTTTGAAAACTGGTTTCAAAATACTCTTTTGTGAAAAATATCCCTAACAATAGTAACAATATTGTTATAATGGACACCGCAAGCTATCACAGTAGTCAGCTGCTAAAAGCACCAACCAGAGCAAGTACTAATGCTGAAATTCAGGAAGATTTGTTAGAAAATTATATTTACTTTGAATTCAATTACAAGAAAGACCAACTACTGAAAGTGTGAGATACATTCATTATTAAAAAGCAATATGTAAGTGAGGACTTAGCAGAACAAACGAGACATACTGTGTTACGACTTCCTCCGTACCATTGTGTATTCTACCCCATTGAGCATGTGGCACCATATAAAAGCAAACGTGAGAGGGAAAATATGTCCCCTACTTGAGTGCGAGTGTCATACAGTTGATTAAAACTGTTATAAATAATATATGGATTTATTAAGCTGGAAAAGTTCTGTAGGTACATTATATTGTAAACGTAAAGTTTTTATATACAGCCCATTGTGACTAATTTAAATGAGAAATGAGGACTCTGACAGAGAGACAAAATTAGATTTAGAACACAGAATAATATCATTAATTCGTATACTCTATTTAAATCGTTTACTTGGTGGTGTTCTCTTATAAAGTACCTAGAAGTCCGGCTTCTTATTACAGTTAGATAGGCATTTAACAACAATAGATAGAAGATTCAAAAACTAAGACGATAAATACTTTGAGATACACTTTATACCTTGTCTCAAAGTATATCGTCTTCGCTTTTGTCGGCAATAAACTAAATACGACCTTCTTAATATAATTTTACTTGGAATGAAACCCAACAACAGTCAAGTGGCAAGGCAAGAGCGGGCCTGGTTACAGTTTATTTAACTTAATAGTATTAATAATCTATCATTTATGAGGAAAAAGAAAAAAAGTTTGGAGAAACGATCTTCTCATATTAAATAAAAAAATATATACCAAAAGATAAATATTTGTGAATTTGATCCATTTTGTAATAATTTTAAATAGTACGCCACTGGCGATCTCTTCTACGGCAGCTATTGGCCATATGATTTATTGCAATTTGCCCATTAATTTCATGATTGGCGGCAAGAAAGAACACAATATACTTTGAGACAAACTATACTACTGAGCTGGTTTCTGTAGGCGTTGGTGGAGTACCGAATATGTTGATAGACTGGGATGTCGTCTGGAAATCGCTCCTATACTATCTTCGTTCGACTGAACGAGCGTTACATTGCACATCACTATTAGCAAATCACAGTATTATTTCGTAACGTCGTTTTTTTTATATCAAAAAACCTTTATTTACCCCGCATCAACTTCTATGAGTTATTAGCGGGGGAGACAATACAATTTTATAGTAATAGTTACAATTTTACAATTTCATTGCATGAGAATAAAAGGTATAAATAATTATAGCAGTTTTTCCAAATTTTTGATTTTAGTTTAATGTCTCTTAGATAGCCAAGGACTTCATTTTCATTTGATGAAAGTATACTTTTTAGGTTGGATCTTAATTTGTAAGTTTTTCTCGCTGTGTCATACATTGGACATTCCAGTAAGATGTGTTTCACTGCGATCACTGTGTGACAATTTTGACAGGTGGTTGCGGGTTCTTTTTTCATGAGGTGTTGGTGTGTTAAGTGTGTGTGCCCGATACGCAGTCTATTCAGTATAACTTGGTCTCTTCTTTTGTAGGAAGTAGGGAGAACTGTTGTAACTTGTGGTTTGATTTCTTAATTTGTCATTTGTTTTATGCCAAATAGACTGCCATTGTTGATCTATCAACGTTTTGATTGTGGATTTGTGATCTATATGTGGATATTTTTCTAGTATAGGTGCATTGATAGTTGGATATTGACAAGCTAGGCGGTCAACTTCTTCATTCCCTGATACTGTCATATGTGACGGTACCCATAGTAAGGATATATCCTTACCATTTTGTAGTAATTCATACAGTTTTGTCCTAATTTGTTGTTGAATGTGTTGGATACAATTTCTTCAAATTTGACAGTGCGCTTAAAGAATCAGAGATTATTAAAAATGAACAACTATCGTTTTCTATGCATAATTTAAGAGCTTCTAATATAGCAACTGTCTCTCCTGTGTAAATACTGTAACGTCGTTTGTTTATGGTTACTTTTATGGGTTATAAGTATGGACAGACTTTACCGACGAGCTTCCATACCATAACAAACTAAACAGTTTATACATTTGATGCCATCCCAAGTAACAAAAATTGATATATATAAAAGTTATAAACACCTTTATAAAATCATGTTTGGAAGGTAAATGGTGCTCTAAAATGTGAAATAAGCATATATACAGAGCTTATTCAGCTGTTATAACTCTAAATAGGCCCACGTTAGGCAACCATCTCATAAGGGTATTACGAGCAACTGCATTATAACTGTTCTATAGTACTTCTATGATATTCTTATAAAGGTTTGAAATACCCTTTATACGACGTTTATATATCCTGACCTCCAAACCGCAGTAGTTATGGACACTCTTATAAAGTTAGTGTTTAAGGTTAAGGACCACATAAAGGTAATTTAGAAGTTAATATACCATTTATATGACGTTAACAACTACATCATCAGAAACAAGATTTTCAGAAGAAACCATAATACTTACTTATATAACTTCAATATTGCTGAATAATAGAAACATCAATTATGTATTTAAAACTAATGCAACTGTCAATCTGCTTCGCCAATTTAAGTAGGTGTGGCGTCTATCGCTACATTATCTTAACTTCGGCGATATAGTGAAAAGGGACACAGGAGTACCTGAAAACTGGCATGCGAAGCAAATTTTACTGTGAAAATAGATTACGGTACCTCGAAAAAACACAACGCGACCGTTATTTTATCAAAAATAAAATTTTTTCTGAAACAATAATATATTTGACAATGTTTTTTTCAAAAGCGATAATTACAGTCTTCCAGACAAAACTAGTTTCTGTGAGTAGAGCAGCCTATTTTAGTACATAATTGTTATAAAATTGTTCAGAATTATTTATTTCCAATCAAAATTGAATTCTCGCGATTAGATTGCAATATGGCGGTAATGGGTATAAGAAAATGCAAACTGCTAGTTCAATAGTTTTATTAAAGGAATTTAAGAGCTTACATTACTTTATTAACTCCCTAATATGGATAGTTTGATAAATGTATCTATTTTAAGTTAACGCCTCTTTACAAATAATCGGTGTTGCCGATTTACTTTCCGGTTCTTAGGTTTGTTCCCGTAGCAAGTTCCTAACTGTTATGGACATATTGAGTCTGCGCAGTATCAGAGTTCAGGCTCTGCTGGAACGCTTTTTTGATTCTACGCAGACTCATAACATAACAGTTAGGAACTTGCTACGGGAACAAACCTATTATCAAGTCTGACATAGTTATACATTTTGTAATAATACAATGTCTATAATGGCAAAATACTTTTCGTTAATAACTGTAGGTACCTATGTGAAATTTTCTGTAGTCTATATTTTATCTCTTCCTCTGGTGACATTTTATTTATTATTTTCCAAGTTATTATATGTATCTATCTGGGGAATTAACTTAACGTTTGTCAACACTGTTTTTTCTAACCGGCATGAGCCGCCACTTGGTTTTTCCTCCGTCAAGAGCAGTGGGAACTGGAGTTAGTCATGACCAAGTCTACTCTCTTATTTCGCTAAAAGGGGATATAATCGTTCCATTATAGTGGTTAAAACTACAATTTTTGAAATTGACATATTCTAAAACCGTTTTTATTGGATTTTCAATCCCGTTATGCCAATATTCCCCCGAATCAATTGTTTTTACACTTATGTCAGTGTTAGGTGGTTTTTGTGAAAAAGTTCTTGGATCCTTCGGTAACGCTGCACTTGACAATCGGTTGTTAACAATATTTGAGAGTTCTTTCAGAGCAGTATCTATGCTTCTACTTATGCCATACTTACTGCCTACGATCTTAATTTCGTTCTGAACTGATAGTTTAACTCAAACTTAGACATCATTTGAATTTTTTCCCTCATCTTAGCAATTTTACCTTTTACCTTGCGTTTAAAGTTACCACTTTTCTTAATATTTTTCCATTTTTTTTGGAATCTCACTCATGATGGCAATGTACTAATTGAATAGCACTTACAGAACTTTTTAAGCTTAGGTTAAACTTGTTATATAGCACCGCTATTGAGCTACAATATTTTATAAAAGTATCACATGTCCCTTTCTAAATAATTGTCAGAAAACGACATCTGATCCCGTGGAGTTTATCAATGCTATTTTGCTTAAATCACCAAACTATTATATAAATCGATTATATAAACGTTTACAAAGTATATTATAAAGTATGTACTTAAAAGTGTAAAGAATATGCTTCTTTATTGCTTAATGGTCATCATAGAAAGAAGTATAAACCAGTTAAGAAACTGTTATATAGAGGTCTTTTAATTATGTTCTAAGATCGCTTTTATCACAATATAATAGAACTAACTAGTGATATAAGCAAATTGGTATTCCAGAGTTGTCTAATAAACCAAAAAAGCTTTCCGTGAAACCGTTATAAACCAGTAACATAACATTTTGGTAATTAAACGGTTACCAACATGTTACTTGGGATGTCTTCTTATAATTCTTGTGCTTAGATCAAATGGATGTTTCTTATATAGATTGCGAAAAGTCTATTCGAACCATGCGATTTACACAAGTATGCGACAAGGAAAATGTGAGAAAAACACTCGAAAGAGAGAGAAGAATAATTGTGTGCAGTCAGCTGTTGCCAAATGTATTTATCTGTGAAAGTTATTCCCAATTTTTGTCGGAAACAATGTTAAGTACCAATAATTATTAAATCGAAAGCAGTGTATAGATTTCATTTATTGCAGATTGTTATTTGTCTATTTATTCACTTGAACTATATTATTTTTTTCTTATCTGTGTTGATCTCACGTATTTTTCAAAAGTGAATAATATTACCAATCTCGAATTTCTCCCAATAAATACGGCGTTATCCCGTATTAAAAGTTAAATGCAAAATAAGATAATTATTCCTTAGAAAGTACCAAATATTTTAAACTGACAACGCTGCTTTCATATCAGATTGGTAGCTGGAACTGAAAACACGCCCACGCTGACTGTGAACAATTATTCTTCTCTCTCTTTCAAGTAGTTTTGCTCATACTTTCCTTGTCGTACTTGTGTAAATCGTTTGGCTCGAATAGACTTTTCGCGATCTGTATATTTCTTCAATAGATTTTTTCCTGATTATAGTTCTATTCAATTGCACCATAAATTGAATTTAACAAATTACCATACAATTGGTGGTGTTAAAATTATTAAATTCAACCAATGACAAACCATATATTTATGAATAAAATTTGTATAATGTAACTATTATGGAGATATTTAATTGAATCCATGTTTGGTGCAGTGCAGTCTTTATTATACTACGTTTGTTCCGGCTTGCATATAATTGTGGTAATATCTAGGGCAAATCCACATGTAATAATAATTGTTTTTGATTATTTTGAAGGTATTCATCGGAATTATATGGTCTCTCATTTACAATGCAAGAAAGTTACTGTTAACTACCCGAGTCTAAGCGTAATTAAACGTTTAATTAAAACCAATTTCTCTGATGATAATATAAATTGTCATTAATGATTTTTCGTCCCTTTTGTCGTTCTTCATGATCCTCAACATCTCGGTTTGTACCTATTATCCCCACTACACAGCTTTATGGATGCCAAATATTAATCTACAACCTTTATCTACAGTATTTATTTAAAAAATACAGACCATAACAAGTTGTGCGCGATGAAAGAAAGTTTAAAAGCCGCTTTGTATTTTCGGTTTTTTGAAATACTGCAAATTTGGGATTATTGGCTGTTCAATACTCACTTATTATTGGCGCAAAAAGTTAAAAAATGTCTGCTAAAGTCAAGCTGCTCTAAGTTTACCACTTCCGGATTAAAGAATTATAGCGATAAGCTGTTCTGTTCCTTAGAAATTTCACCTGTATTCAAACGTTATTTTCACCTAGTTTGTAGCAGAAAACACCTAAACTTCTGTGGTTTTTTATGAGCCTATAGCCAGATAAGACCCAGCCAATTTTATTAGATACTTCATTCTACATATGAAAACAAAAATGACTACCCTTTTTTAGTGATCATGACTTTTCTTATTGAAAAATAGAGATATTCGGATTTTTTCAAAATACATTTTCTCTCGTACTTTCGTATTTTTTCGTATTTTTTTTGAATGATAAAAAATGTATGAAAGCAAAAGTTTTTCTTTTGTCACTTAGTTTAGACGTAGATAGCGCGTCATTTAACAACTGTCCCTATACGAGAATAAGTTATTTCTATACTATACAATTCACCGGGACAATACTAATTTCCAAGGGAATTCGAATTTGAAACCATTTCTCGAAGGCGCAAATTGTATGAAGCGTTGTCTAAAATGATTGAAGATGGCTCTTCCAAAATTTTTTAAGCTTGTTCTTAGAACCAATTTTAAAATATTTCAACGTTCTTGTTATCATGGTAGTTTTCAGTATTTTCTGTTGCAGTGAAAACTAAACTGGTTTCTGGTAAAAACCCTTAATTAGTTCCGGCATGTACTATAAGTTTATTTCTTAATGTCTGACAGCACAGTAGCCTCATTAAATATTCAAATAGAAATTTATCTTTTACAGAGTGATCCTAAGAATTTTACAAGTAAATACTAAAATTCTAATGCAAAACAAGTAGGTGTCTGTATTGGTTATCTCTACATCCCTGTTTCAGCTCAAAATACAATATGGTAATAAGACTGAACAATGCCAGATAAACGATAAATATTGCGGCAGTGGCGGAGATTACGATATTAGTTTATTCTGCTTATTTAATTAGATTCGGTCGACATTTAAATGTTTTATTATGTCTAGCTACATAACCTTTCATTTGGGCCCATATTAACTCTATCGCATTTAATTCACAATGGTATGGCGGCAAACGAAGAACTGTTATCCCACGATTCTTGGCTATTTCATCAATAAAAAACTTTTT
>CAJUYI010000080.1:120011-148925 GCA_910591695.1 Galerucella pusilla
GTAATTATCGCATTGAACGCGTTCCACTACAGTGCTGGGTCGTCGCCATCAATAGTGTGACCGATTTGGTATATTTAGAATCTATTATTGTTACTTTTTCCCAGTGTTCGTTGTATTGTTTGAAAATTCACAATTCAGAAAGTTTTAGTTATCTTCGAAATCCCATAATGTTATTTTGATATAAAGGTGTTCAGATGACAATAATTCAAAAAAGTAATGCTAACAGCCTCCGTCCGTTAAGATTTTTTAACGGCCGGCGGCTGTTAAGAAATCACTTGCTCAATAAAAATGACAACCTATAAATGTCATATTGGGATTTTTCTGTAGAACTACGAGGTTCGTGTTTTGTTCTTTCCTTGGAATCAAAATGTAATCTTTCAGCAGGATTACGAAAAGTCTTGAGCGACACATGGTTGATACGTAGTTTCAAAGAGATAATGAAGATAATAATAATAATAACTTTATTGCTTATAGAAAACAATGTTTACAGCAAGGTTAGTGTGTGATAATATACAAAAAAAAAATTTTTTTAAGTTAACAAGACAGTTTGTAATAAAAAATAAAAACAAAATAAAATAAATATGAAGATAACGGGACAACTATTTCATAGTGAGGAGGCTACACCGATAACAAGTTCAAATACTGATAGTGCTCTAGATTAATTATATCTCTTATCGATGGAATAGAAATTTCAAACAAAAGAAATAGTCAAATTATTTCTCAAATATATAGATAGTTATAATTTTAATTATTTTTATTGTAAGATGAATAAAGTTTTGAAACAAATTTTGAACAAGTGATTTCTTAACGGTTTATAATTGAAATTATCAGAATTTATCAAAATTACCAAAAGGACATCGTATTGTCTAAATGAAAGTCTTCGACCCCGGTCAGTACTAAAAATACCCCAATACAATAGCTGTTTTATACAGGGTGTTTTCAAATGACACTCACATCGTTTGCATGTACCTCTCGTAAAATTGGACAAAATGATATAAGGATTGAGGGGTTCATCCTATTTAAAGCGGTAACTTTGAGATAGATGGATTAATTGATTTGACAATCGGCAGGTTGTTTTTAAATGCAAAAAAGCATATTTTGAAGGAAAAGCATGTTTCAATTCTTGATCTAGTGGAGTACATTTGGAAGAATATGTTACCTTTCCGCTCCCATTTTTCACGCCACTGGCATTTGAAGCTATTTCTATGTTATTGTGTATTCCTCAATGGTTTTCAGATTTAAAACGCATAACCTCCAAATATTTTTTCAAGATATTTTATGATTTCGCAGAAAGTCTGCAAGATCATTTTTTAATAATAAAATAAAAAAAATATTTTTAATGTATTTTTTTTAATAACTACCAAAGTACTAATGGATGGTATATGTAACAGGAACTAATTTGTGAAACAGCAATGCATCTAAATCATTGGGAGAAGATTGTTTAAAATACTTGTTTGAAAATGGGATAATTATCCTCACATAGACAACACTTGACAACACGGATGCATAGCCACTATAATTGATGTATATTGATAAAATCATTGGGTCATATTATTGGCTGGTTGCGATGCCCTTTCTTTTAGTTCGCATATTTTCCGGGGCTCTTGTTTAATTCTGCTGACTGTACAACCCATAGAGATACTACATATGGAGACAACAAACCATAGGGCGCTCTGTAAGTGGGAATGTCCGTCTGAACTCCAGTAAGAGAAAAAGAGACAGACGATCAAAAGTTTTTCTGACTTTGTATAGCATACACGCTTTTAAAGAAAATCAGCATAAACCCTCTACTTTCTATCTTTCTCTTATATGCTGACGGGTTCGAAGCTGGCTTGTTGCCTCTATTTGTAGTATTTCTATGGTATACAACCACATGGAAACCAATAATCTTATGGAACCTCTCTCAATTGAATAAATAAAATAATAAATGTTGAATTTGATTTTTAATGATTGTTCTTTGTTGTAGGTTGGCCACCGCGGAAGAGGCTTTGTCGGCTCAGGCGGTGCAGTGGCAGAAGGAGGGGGCCGCCAGAGGAACAGGTGATAGAATGGGAGGTGCCAGCGCAGCTGGATCTGGACAGGGGCCCTCCTCACTTTTTCTTTTTTCAGAGGAAAACCCCATTCGCAGATATACGCGCTTCATCATCGAGTGGCCATATCCTTATCAAAACATTTGTATAATTATATTTTCACTTCATTAAACTTGACACTATTTTGATATTTTTTAATTGGTTGTTTGACGAAATTTGAATAGCTAATAGGTTAGATGCTTCACATAAATATTTTAAAACATCCACTACACACACACACACACACAATTCTTCTTTTGCCAAATATAATATACCTATGTGAAGAAAGCTTAACAATCAGATGAATCAATATTAATTATTTAACAAACAAATTAGTGTTTATTGTAAGAGTTTATTCCATAGTTATTAGCAAATGAGTACTTTTGAAAAGTCAATTTTCCTTAATAAAATGTTTACTCCTTTCGAATATGCTGTGCTTCTGACAATCATAGCTAACTGTGTTGTATTAGCATTGGAGGAGCATCTGCCTTTTCACGACAAAACCATGTTGGCGCAAAAACTCGTAAGTATATTTTGAATGCAAAATTTATTAAATGTGATTTGAAAGTGAAGAAATATTTATTTGTGGTTAATTTTAACACCAATAGTTGTCCATGCACAACCGTCAATAAGGTACATCTCTATATGTATATGCATATTAGGCTGCAGTTACCCGTGAGCAGTTCTGTCACTTTATTCATTGTAACTCTACTTAGGTTCGGTATTTCGTTGGTTAGCAGCTCGGAGAGTTTTTAACCAAGATTTTTTGTATTCCTTCTCAGAAATGAGGCTCCAGTACGTATAATATTCCGTTTTAGTTCACCCCCATAGTGTTGTGTGTAATATAACGAACAATGAATCGGTACCTTCTATTTGTTAGGTTGGCTGCCATTTAATAGCCTCTCATATCCTTGTGAACAGAAGCCTACTTATACTTCACCTCAATATCGTAGGCCAGAGCTTATAGTTTTTGTAGACAACTCCAAAACAAAGGTAAAGGAAACTATTTAGCCCAATTGAAACGGTATTTTTGATTTACGAAAATTCTTAGCAGCAATTTTCCTTCGGAATTCGTTAAGGGGGGTCACTGGTAGTCTAAATTCAAAAAATTGGGGTACTAGACTTGTTACTTCATCCGCCATCTTGATTTAAAGGGTTATTTTTTGTCTCTTGAATAACTTGTTTATTTTCAATTTAACACAGAAAATAGTTAAAACAAAATTTGTTTAAAATTAAATTTCCTGAAATTTTCATTCCCATCATTTTTTTCGTAGGGTCGATTTTTTTCGATTTATACCTAAGAAGAGTTGGAGGTGAACCTAAGTATTCTATTATCGCGTTTTATTATTTTACTATTATTTTTTCTGTTTGTTCTTTTGTTGCTTATTGTCATTGTAAATTTGATGTGTTGGAAATATTATTTGGCACAATTATGATTCCGATTTTTTCTAAAGTTTATATTTTTGGGGCGTTTACGGGGTGTAAATAATCAGTTTATCGAATAGTATAATTTTTACAATTGAAAAAATGAATTTTTTTTATCTTCAGTAATCTTTTAGAAGTCTTTCGAAATTTCAATTACATCTTGAAGTGCATTTGCAGACACATGCCGATTCGGCCCACATATTTCCATCCTGACTGCATGCTTTCTTCCCATTCCAAGTTAGCTGGAGGCTGTATAATTGGTTAACATTATTTTTTCTTAGAAGCGAGTAATAACATCTGCTCCAATTTCCGTTGCATTTCAGCCACTCTTATCTCTGCTTCAATATGCAGAGCTAGAGGATAGTAAATTCCAGTGACAGACTGCTTCTCATCGCCCCAGTTATGCACAGCTGTAGTTTTGACAGCTCCAGATCAGTTTTTTTTCGAAAAATACTTATGTTCCCTTGCTCTAGTAAGTGTCCTTTATAACCAAGCATCCGTGAATTTTTTAAGAAATTAATGGCAAATACATCAAAAGTGTTATATAGTTTTAAGTATGATTCACGCGTCTGAAAGTTTATAATATAATTTTAATTTATATTTATATATAGGTAAATATAATTTATTCATTTCAGGAAAAAACAGAAAATTATTTTCTTGGTATTTTTTGTGTTGAAGCTTCGTTAAAAATTCTGGCTTTGGGTTTTGTGCTCCATAGAGGTTCCTATTTAAGGAACGTCTGGAACATCATGGATTTCTTTGTCGTGTTGACCGGGTGAGTTATCTATTTACTAGTAATTTCTAAATAATTATTTTGGCTAATCTATTAGATATTTGTTATTGAAAGCTTTACATGACGATTAAAAATGGAATTTAAGCTCCAAATTAAAACCATTGACGATTGTATGGATATATAAATATCTAGTATCGTATTAAAAAGAGTATGTGATACTTTGGAAGTTTTACTGTCGCGAATGAAATCAAAAGAAGCATAGTATATAATGGAAAAACTTCGGGATAAAATATCAGCATCGACATTTTTATGTAAAATCACGGATAATTAAAATATTTGTATCTATTGAAAATAAATATCAATTATACGTTTTGGACTATTCTTACAAACATATAAAAGGGATGTAATCAACTTTCCAGCATCTATACTGAGTGTCCCAATAATCAGATTTCACAATTTACAAGATTAAGTCTTTTCAAATGGAAGGAAGGGCTGGCCCCCTTTATGGGAAAATACCTGTAAGTCCGGCCCTCCCTTATCGATCGTTGCCAGTTTAGTCGGACGCATCCCAACTCGTGCCCACTAATCCCTTAAAAGGTACAAGAGTAAAGATCTCAATAATCTGTATACCTAACTCGTGCTCGATTGAAAAATTTACCTGTTCAAATTACCATCCCATCTATAGGAACAGGTATTATTGTTAAATTGGGTTTTCCTGAAGTACTTACTAGAAAGGATTTTGTTTCGGGTTTGATATTTATGAATGAGTTAGTTTTATTTCGTAATTGGGAAGGTTAAGAGCAGCTCTATAAACATGTCGATTCGCGAAGTATCAAGTCAACGTGGGAAAATATTATTAATTGTAGAACAACACAAATTTAATCAAAGCAGCAAAAAGTTAACATCTGGAGAAATTAAGTGGGTGTGTGTGAATAGAAAGTGTAACGCATATTTTCGGACAATCGGTGATTCTGGTGGTCGTGTAATAACAGAAAAAGTGTTAACTCATAATCATCCTGCAATAGAAGAAAACATTATCCAAAGACATATAGTGAGTGCATCTGCTAAACGAAAGGCCTTTGATGACATTTGTGAAAAGTCTAGCAAAGTTATTCGAAAATGTTTTGAATCCAATTTAAATGAACTTAGAATGAATGATTTAAATTGTATAAAAAAAACAATTTATTATGAAAAACGTAAAAAGTTTCCAAAACTTCCATCAAATGCCGAAGAGGTGTTTGAAGTTTTAAACAATATCAATACACGCACTTTACAAGATGAGAACTTTGTACTTATAAACGATGTTGGATTAAATTTAATTGTATTTTGTACTGAAACTAATTTGAAATTTCTCTGTGAGTGCACTACACTTTACATGGATGGGACGTTTTCGTATTGTACAAAGTAGTTTTTACAATTGTTTACAATCCATGGCCTACGTAATGGACATTACATACCACTTGTTTTTTGTTTATTGCGAGATAAAAAGGAAGATACCTACAAAAAATTATTTCGCAAATTAATTGATACGTGTAAGGATAAGAATTGGAATCTACTGCCTGAACAAATAGTAATTGATTTTGAAATCGGCATTCATAATGCTACGCGATTGATTTGGAGTGAAGCTAGATTGATAGGCTGCCGATTCCATTTAAGTCAAGCATGGTGGCGAAAAATTCAAAATTTGGGACTATCGTCGGAGTATAAAAACAAAGAAAGTGATATTGGAAAATGGTTGCGTTACTGCTTTGGAATTATGTTTTTGGACCCAGATTTAGTTAGCGACTTCTTCGTTTTTGAACTTATGGAAGAAAAGCCCAACGACGAAAGATTGTGTGCGTTTGCTGATTATTTAGTGGAAAACTATATATCGGAAGAGGCTCGTTTTCCTCCTAATATATGGGCAGAAGCATCAGCTAGTATACACAGAACCACGAATGCATGTGAATCATTTCACAGCCATTTAAATAGTTCATTTTATAATGCACATCCCTCATTATTTGTTTTCGTTGAGGTATTGCTAAGAATTCAGGAAGAGACTTACATTAAATGTCGCAATGTAGATAATACTAAAATCGTGAGAAATGCAACAAGGAAAAAACATGATTTCCTAAAAAAGACTATAGATAATTTTAAAAATAAAAAGATATCAACATTTACTTTCGTTAAAACAGTATCATGGTATAATAGTATTAATAATATGTAGGTAGTTCTAAGTTTTTTATGTGCAATATATTTAATTAATACGTTTTATAGTAGTTTTATTTCAAATAAATGACAACTGTATATGTAGGTCTTGAATATTTAATTATAATAAATAAGAATTAAAAACCGCAGTTCCGATGCACCCGGGCACGAGTTGGTGTATTAATTTTCTACCTGGTTTTTGAACGGGCACGAGTTGGTCAGTGATTTTCGGGGCCAGGTAATAACGGGCACGAGTTGGGAAACGCCGGTTTAGTCTTAGTAAACAATGTAGAGGTTATGTACGCAATTTGAAGGGTACCGTGCACTTTCAAATTTCCTCGGAAATTTAGTTTTTTTTGTGTAGAATAGTAAAGACAAACACACAGCTTCATTTGAGGAAAATAAAGGAAAGTTAACCAACTAAGCGGCAAACTGACAGAATGTCAATTATCTTTCATCTATACCGATATCCTGAGAAACCTGCACATTTTAAAAATGTTCCTCTGAACCATTTTCGAGTCCTTAAAATTGATTATCCTGATCCTATTAATAAGGATTCCAATTATTTTGATATCAATATTACTAAACGATGTTGAACAGATTAAGTGGAATAATTGTGTAGGAAACGGGTGGGTGGTGGACTATAGAGAAAATAAGACAGAAATTTGTCAGATGTTACTATAGGGTCGGTAAGAAGTAGCTGGAACTATCTAATAATTAATGATCTAATGAACTATACAAATAGCTGGTGTAAGCATCAACCCCACCAAAACCATCCTAATAGCACTAAGAGGGAGAAATTGGGCCTGTAATCCAAAAATCCTGAGCTGGATGTACTCTGCCATAGTGAGACCAATTATCCCCTATGAAGCCATTGCGTGGAGTGGTAAAGCTAGCCTATAGACGAAGAGAGGAAACCTCTCCAAAATTCAAAGACTAACCCGTATATGCATCACAGCAGCAATGAGAGCATGCCTTACGATTCTCCACCTTACACCTCTACGTATGCTGGTGGAAAGTGTTGCAGGATGAATCAGATACAGACTAAGTAGGAAGGGAATCATTGAAAAAAAACCACCTCCTTACTTCTTAGTAATCAGAAAACCTAAGACATGCCACAAGATGAGGTGATGAAAAAGTATAACTTTTCAAACAAACGTTGTGAAATTAAGCAGCAAGAAGGAATGAAATCAAAATACCATTTGGTTGGTACTACAACCTGATGAGATCAAATTAATGCATAAGTCAATGAAAAACTGCACCAAGAGTCTTAACAGGGATCCTTACTGAACATTGTTGCCTGAATCGGCACCTGAAAAAGCTCAAAATAGTGGAGATGAAAGAATGTGGATTCGGTGGCATGGAAGAAAAAACCTCCATCCCCATACTTGCGAACACTTACGAAATTATTGGATAGAAAAGGAACATTTACCTAATTTAAAGCCTGCAAATATCCTAAAATACCTCTGGGAAATAGAACTAAAGAAGCTACGTCACTAAGACTTTCCTCAGGAACTAAGTAGAAGTGAGGAGGACAACGGATCTTTCAGGTCTCAGTGAATGTCTCCCCAATATACATATGTACGTCAAAGTCAAATGAAACGCCCAGCTAGATTAGAGAATTAGAGAATGTATTATCATCTGCTATCCCCATCAAACAGATCTACGTTTTTTAGGTCACAATTGAAGTATTTCTAATACATTTTAGCGAAGGCTTACCATAAGTCATTGGAACTAATTGAATTTTTTTGAATTTTGTTGTTTGCCTTGTGCGTTTCATTTGTCTTCGACTGTACATACAACAGTTATATTGAAATAATTTAAATAATTGAAACCCTTATCAATTTCCTGTATTCCATTACGTCTCCTCTAGTGGAAGCTACAAATCAATAATTTTCAGGTTTTTCTTGATTCTTTTCTTATTGTTACACCCAGTACCTTCAAGCACAGGTAATGCCAAGTGATCATCTTGAAAAACTTGAAAAATGTCACACCACTCACTTGGTTAGGACAATATGTATAGATTGATATGTCAATATGGGCATTGTTTGGTTTCTATTTTCAGTGGTCCGTTGTTGAGAAAATCGATCGGGCAAACAGTATTTATCAAATTAAGATATTTGGAATGTATTATCTGAATTTAGTTTGAAAGACTACAAATATCAATTCTATTTGAATTGTTAATAGCTTAGAGCTTGGAACTATTTCAAACATTTCAACAAATTTTGAGAAATAGTTTGGATTTATTTGATTGAACTGTCTATACATTGAAAAAATACTTTTAAAGTGTCCAAAATAATCTAAGGTTAATTAAAAGTAAGTCAAATTCTCGGAAGATCCTACTTTTTATCAAGTAAACGCTACAGGTACTTTTAATGAACCATTCCAGAACACCTGAATTTGACAGAATGGCCATATTGTGCCGGGTCCTCCGATCAGCTGGAGTTGAAGTTTGTATATTTTGACATATTATGGTGTAAGTCAGTTGGTTGTCAGACATACTTTATAGAACAATGATCAGAGAAGCAACGTGAAGCAGTGTGAAGGAGCTATGTGAATAGAATTAAAGTCTAGATTTAGGTGAATAGAGAGATTTCCTTGCTTGGTTAATACTGCAGGAAATCGGAAAAACATATCTTATCTCTTCCTCTCCGCATTGCAGACTTGTCAACTCTACAATTGCTTTTTAGATAATTTTAAGAAGTAATTATGGTAAATTGAAGTTGGTATGAGACACCAAGACGAAATGGTTTTCATGATTATGACTGACGTTATTTCTATGAGTTTTTGTACTTCAGTACAGAAACCGAAAGGCATTTAAGGCTTTGGAGGAGTAATTGGACTGTTTCCTCTTGTTTTGTGGTCTGCTTTTTCGAGCACCCTTAGGGTTTTTTGGCTCTGTTATTGTACCTTTTACCAGTTAGGGCCAGAACAAAGCTTACTTTTAGATTTGATAGTTATCTAGCCTAGGTCTGTAAAGCCAGTGTTTCGTTACAGAAGAGAGAGGCTTGCCATTTAATGTCTCGCATTGGTGATTTGGGCCGTATGTGTTTCGGAAGTTAATTGCCAAAGTGGGTTGTTTCTGGAAGCAGGAGATTGGAAGCTATGTGGGATACTTACTGCGGCTGTGCCCCTATAGAGACATTTTTGTATGTCAAAAACTTTGTCTGTGTTGAAACGACCCAAAATAACGCCTTCAATGAATATAATTTCAAAAGCAAGTTGTATGTCAACGAAAATTGATAAAAGTGAATTTAAAATACCAACGTGTTGAGTAATGTTTTTTTTTATTCAAAGATACTCCATGGAATATATTAATTTGAGACACTTCGTATATAGTAATCGTCCTGTAAAGTTTTTCTAATTGTGTTCTAATTTCTTCACTTCAGCTCTTAACCGACCAAAATCAAATCAATAATGTTTTGAATATTTATTAGCTCTATCATCACTATTGAAACAAACAATTTTTTTTTTAATATTTTATTAATAGTTCCCCAAAAGTTGTACATAAAAGAATGGTAAAATATATTCGGCTATGTAATACAGACCTCTATATTAACACTTCATAAACACGTTTTGATTTAAGTAAAAAATAATTATCAACGATTTGCAAGTTGATTGAAAAAAACGAGTATTTCGAACGTCAAACGTAATTTCCCATTTAATGCGCTAGGAGACATTTTATCTAAGATTACTTCCTATTGCTTCTACAATTTTCATTACTTTTTGATCGTAGATGGTGGGTGAGAATGAGAAAAGAAATGGGACAGTTGATATGACAGATTCTTACAAAATGTCCCTTTTGGATTGATAATCCACATTTTAAGTTTTCTTTGTAATCTGATATATACTGTTAAATAATATCGGGTACAGTTTTTTTGGTTCACTCTGCTTAATAAATAATCATTCAATGAAATTTAAATTCACGACCTATTACTCTTATTAGTATACTTACTTGATAATAGCGACCAATGAGATGTACTACATGATTTTAAATGATTCTATATGAAATTTTTTTTAAATATCAACATTGGAAAAAAAAAACAGAAAAGATGAATTAATTCACACACATGAGCGTCAGCACTTTATTTTTATTATAAATTTAATATCGATTCGATAGTTTTTTGAATAAAAATCATGATTCCAATTGCAAAACACTCAACGACATAAATTATAATAAGAAAAATTTATGGAAGGTGAATTTTAGTTACATGCTAGTTAAAAATTAGTATCAATAACAAAAATTTGTTAAAATAAAGTGAATCTATAGTATTTTCGCATAATGGCAAACTGAACAAATAAAAGGGGTTAATTTTTCCAAGCCATTCACACATAACATTCAATTTTAATATGTAGTCTAAGAACTATTGCTCAAGATAATTAATATTGCTACTACCAATCTGACTAATCAATTTATAGGGTACTTCAATCCGGTTTTTTATATATACAGGATGTCCAAGACTAACTTCTCCAGAGGAGATATACCAGGTGTCCCAAGTTTACAGGTAATAATATCTTGCTCAATTTAAAACATAATCCAACACTATAAAAACGGTTGTTCCTTCCTAATAAAGTATCAGAAACATTATTTCACTGATGATAATGTAATTGATGTACCTACTTGCGTATGTTGGTATCAATCAGAAACAAAGCTAAAGAACTGGAAATAAGCATGATAAAGAGGATTTTGAAGCAGCACAAATATCATTCATTTAAACTACATTTAGTTCAAGAACTGAGGCCTTCTGATTTCGGCAGAACATTATTAGAATTAATATCTCTAAATTGCCGACAATATCCCTTATTATCCAATCAAATATTATTACATCAGTAGTGTAGTCAATAAACACAATGCCCATTATTGGTAGAACTGAAATTCTCACGTTTAGGGTATAAATTTATGGTGTGCGTTATTCAATGGTCATCTCTGAGCCACACTCTTACGAAAGCACATTAACATTCCTTTGGCAGAGATGCATACAAGGATATGACAACAGCCCTGTGCTCCACATCATAATACAGGCATTGTTGTGGTGTATCTCAATCAGTTTACGTACCTATAGCTTGGTCTCCGCGCTCGCCCGATCTAACGCCACTGGACTTTTTTTGTGTGGTTATCTTGAATAATAAGTATATCAAACACAGCCTGTAGATTTAGGTGATCTTAAAGAACCTATTCGTGAGGCATATCGTTATGATTCAGGCTGAGTGAACAAACGCGCTTTTAAGACGTTTTGAAGCTTGTATGAAATCTGCGGGAGATAAATTTGAACACTTACTGTAATTTTTTCTTCATTTTATTTCAATAATGAAACTTAGAAATTACAGAATGTAACAAGTAACATACATCGTTGTATTCGATATAAAGCAATTTCCAACGAAAATATACAGGGTGTACCATATTAAAATAGAAATTGAGGGGTGGCTGCCAAAAGACTGTTAAATAAAATAAAGTTTCTGATACATTATTACGAAGAAATTTTGAAGCCATTCACAACAGTTTTCACAGTATTGGATTATATTTTCAATTAATGGAGATATTGCTTGTAAACGATAACTTAGGACACGGTGTATTGGTAAATTCGGAGTCCCTTTGGTATACCTCATCCCCTGAATATGTATCTTCTAGGTAACAACCGCAAGCCCTACATTTGGCTGGGATAAGAGAGATGACAGGAGAAAGCGATTTAAGTTTAATTGGAAATAAATTGGGAAATTTAAAAAAAAATTGAGTTAATCTACTCTATTTTCTCACATTGTTGTTTATAAAAATGTATATATCTACAAAGCAGGTATACAGGTATATGAAAAAAGAGCTAATAAATATTAAAAATATTTTTTGAAAAAAAACTTCATTCAGATCAGATTTTTGGATAAGCGTAATTTAATTCTTTTCTAATGATAAGGTCGATGACAGTATTTGCTGAAGCGAATGTTGACGTTGATCTGCGGATGCTGAGATCATTCCGCGTACTGCGGCCGCTCAAACTAGTCTCCAGAATTCCAAGTAAGAAGGATCAAAAAAGCTGCGACATATATTTACATATAACATACTTTTGATGTTTAGAATTACACCTGGCCGTAGAGCAGACTAGTATTTTTTGTCTTTGATTCTTAGAGTTGATTACTTCTACTAGATTTTTAGTATGAGATTAGACACAACAAGGGTACCGGACTGGATATGTTATTTTTATTTTTATTATGTCCTCAATTTTTTTTCGTATTTATTAATAGTTACATTTTTTATTTAAGAGTGTGTGTATCAATTATACAACTAAAACACGTAATTAGACCAACTAGAAATAGAAGTCGAGTGTATTTATCTTTTGTCATTTATATCTACTTCATTGTTAAACTTATAAAATGCAAGTCAAAAGTATTATTTGAATTTATATAAACAACTGAAATTCCAATGCCTTCGAGTAGCGTTAACAAGGAATACAAAAGAGTTCATTTTCTCTACAACAGCCTTCATTTTTAATGATACGTAAAAGAAAGGCTGCCAAAAGAGGAATTGTAAGCACTAGCTCTTCAAGTATGATTCCTCAAAAGAAATGGATATTACGAAGCATTATTACGATCAGCTATTACTTTCAAAAATAAGATAGGACACTGAAAAGGACTATCAAAATCAACTATTACAATTAAAAAAAGGCATGAGACACGCAAACGACCATAAGAACGAACAATTTTTTCCAAAATGAGTTGGGTTGATACGAAGGATTATCAAGATCAACTATTGGGAACTCTTGAAGGAGAACTAATTATTAATTTTAAACAGAGCTGCGATAACACGAAGGAATATCAGTATCAACTATTACTTAAAAAAAAACTATCGGGGAAAATAATCATCTTTAAAAGTGAGCAGGCTGAGACAAAATTCTACAGGGTTGTCAGGTAGCTACTTCAACATCCGGAAGAATAAACAAATCGAAATTTTACAAATAACAAGGCATGTGACGTGGTTAAATAATTGCCTAGGCCACTTATCTGGAGAGAATGGAGAAGGGAATTTCCAGGAGTAACAGTGAAGCGTTGGTGAAATTTCACTAGCTATTCGAATGGATGGAGAAAGAGGAATTGGCAGTATGTCAGGAACAATTAGAAAATATAAAAAAAAGATAACGGAATATATGAATGTGAAGGAATATATGGTAGGAAGGTACCTAATATGATAATGCATCTATGAGCGGAAACATATGTATCTGGAATCACTGGAATTCCATAAAATACGATGGTCTTAAAAAATCCTTAACGTGGAGTGTTGAGAGATTTAATGACTTTAGCGATATTCCTTGAAATACCCTGACGGGCTGGAGTATCAGAAGTTCTGAATTTTTTTTTGCCTGGATGTTACTGGTATTATTATAACAAAGAAAATGGTAATTAAATACTTTCATAGTGTTTATTTGGTTGATTTCCATATCATTTTAAATTTGTTTGGGGTCTAATATTTATTTTTTTTCCTAGCAAAACATTTTATAGTTGATCAAAAACGATTGATGTAGTAAAAATGACAAAAGGTCAATTGAACATATTTAATATGATTTGGATGATACATCAAAAAGTTTTCATTGTTTTCAAACCTATAAGATTTTTGAAATTGAAAATATCGTGACAACAACAAATCGTTTGCACTGGAGATATTCTTTATTGAGTTTTAATTCTCTGACTTGATCTATCCTTATTACCAGGCTCTAATGGACAGAGCTTGGAACATTCATATACTGGAATTATTGTTGCTTTCCTTCACCGTACTTTTCTTTGCTGTAGCACAGTATATCTGTGTGCTGAAGGTTCCTCATTTTCGTAGTAGTGTCTGTCAGTGTTTGTTGGACATGAAATGCCTTGTCAGAATATCAATCTCAGACCTATTTTGTTCTATTAGTTAACCTACCAAATTAGGCGATGGTCCTGTTATCAATCAAATATAGACAACACTCAGCTAAGCTTAGCGATGAGGAGGCATTATATTTTTGGAGGCAAAAAAATTATTTGACCCTATCGGTCCACATTGCTGTTGAAAGGAAAGACTATTGTGAGAGAAGAGAATTTTGGGTTTCAACTTCAATATCTACTTCCAGTTTGTGGTAAATTACACTTTTCGGTAGATTTTTTCTGGTTTTTCTAATAGTGTCAACCAGGTGTATATTTTTATTGAGTAGGCTACTAGCCAACCAACACCTTTGTAGAAGGTATGCAGTATACAGGGAGCGATCTTCATTGTTCATTTTCTCTGGCTCCAGTATACTTTTCAAGTGAAACCATCAGTACAAACTTTCTTGAATAATTTCATGCCATTTTTCTGTTTTTTTCCTGGAATATATTGAGAAAAGACTCCTGCCAGTGCACTATAGTCCCATCAATCGAGATTTTTTTTTGGTTAACGAATTGAACCGTTAAATATTTCACCGATTATTTTTCGACGTTTCTTATAACCAATGAAATGCTTCTTTATTTGTCACAAGGGTAAGTTTCAACCAATTATGTCATTATTATAGTGGGAATAAATCTCTTGTGATTATTCTCGGGAATAATTACTGTGGCTTTTATTTGCCTAGCAAGTGTCAGATAGTTGTCAAAATAATTACCTTATTATGTCAACGCGATATATAAAATGAGTGAAAATTAAAATAATTCGACAGAATTTATTCAAACTTGTTGCCATTTGGAAATACCCATCGAGCCCAGTGGGCTCTCGTGACTATTGCCTGGCAACAAGTTTTCAAAAAATCTGTCAAATTATTTTCATTTTATTCTCACTCTCTTGTTATATTATTACTGGAAACGCAACAACTTTCGTCTGTGACATTCGTTGGTTCATTAACATATAAAAAAACGACACAAGCTAATCGTTAGTTCATCTCATCAAATAGCGGCATCCAGAATCAAATTTTGTGTTAACCTGTTAAGGAAGTGATAAAAAACTGATTAAGCTTAATGTCAAAGCTCGGAGCAGCGTGCAAGCTCTATAGAGTCCCAAGACATTCCAATCAACTGTTCGCGAATATTTGAACAGGCCCTTTGGTGATCAATTTGCCAAGTACCAACCTCATGGATGAATCTCTTGAAGCTCAATATATGAACTATGACATTACAGAATATTCAGGCATTCAACATACAATTGAATTAGGTTAAAGTCCAAATTGTTATTTCATTGTTTTTAATTGGTTATATATAAACGAATGTCACTAACAAATGATTTAATTGAACATATCAAAATAACAAAATTTGGGTGCTTACGTTTAAGACTCCTTTGAATAATATTCGTCCCTCAAGCAGGATATCCTTGTGCAAACGACTTGTGAATATCAATCAAAATGAATTGGAATATTCATTTGGTGAAAATTTCGGAGCATTATACTACTTAGAGCCAACCAAACTGAGTTTAAAGTTAAATAATTTTAGTCCCATCTGATTACATTACATTATAATTTTAAACAAATCAAAGCAAACGCATTAAATAACTTTTTTCTCCATTTATTGGTTAAAAATATACAAGAAGTTGCGTTCGTTAACAGTCTTTTTTTGTTTATTTATTTGAAGCGTTCAAGAGGCAGTATGAATTAGTTATTCACGTTTTACACGGAAAACAATATCAAACAGAACTTTCCAAACTGTATTTTCAATTTAGTCCAAACCAAAATGAAGGAAAGAACTGACTGAAAGAAGTGACTGTTTCACAGTTTTAAATATGAACTGTGCTCAAATATGGAATAGGCTAAATTTTAGCTAAGCTAGAAATTCCAAGAAATTCCCGAGACAGGTCGATTTCGAATTGAAATTTAATCCTATTTTACGTAACAATTGAATATGCAGGATAAACCACCAGTAATGATGCCATTGCTAAATGTTTCAAATAGCACACTCTGTATATTTTTCTAATTAACAAATATACAGTACATTTATAAAGTAATGCAAACATGAACAACTTTCAAGATCTTGTCATCTTAAAATCTCTACGTTTAACACCAGAAAAAAACAAAATCCCGTAACAGTACTCAATGAGCCTTTTTAAAAAATATTCGCTAGGGGTAGTACCAGTGGGCAATACATATCTTTTAAACTCTGTATTATGATATGATTTTTGAATTGTCTGGTTCTGTAGATTCTAAAGAAATGTAAAATATTGTTTCCAAAGGTATTAGACGACTTCGATAACCCATGAAGAATATCTAGTTATTACCTTAGAACACAAGACATTTGAATTAAACATCGACCTGTTTCAGTATATTTTCCCCAAAAATTATTTACAGAGCCTTAGATTCATTCATTCCCTACTTAATCACAGTGTATATTTTTGATATATATATATAAACATGCAGTCCTTCAAGGTCTTTTTTTTTCATCACCATTATTGAGCAGATTTTCTGTCTCTATATATGATATAAATATGTGTGAATTTGAAGCTATATTCAGTTGAAACAACCCAAAAAAAATTCAAAGATCGACGTATCGGTGCTTTATTGTTCCATGAGTTTTAATAAATCTGTGGCAACTTACTTTGTACTAAAACTAATGCTAATAATATAATTTGATGATTTCTTGTCATTTATACAATGTTATCACGAATCTGCTTCCACCTAAAGGTGAGATTAATTTAATACAATAATCTATGTAAAAAAAAGTTCATACTGTCTCAAGTTATCAATAGCACGGTGATAAGATAGAAAAACAGAGTGCGATAAATTTTTAAAATAAAAGAAAGATTTTAGCGTTGTCCAGTTTGAAGAAAAATCCAGCATTTTTTTTATTAACTAAAGAATTTGCATTATCACTAGTATTATATAGTTGGTTTAGAAATTAGTTAATAGATTTAGATTGGTAAGGAGAGTAGTGCCATCGCTAGAGGCTAGATTTTTGCAGGTTACTAACGACGATTCCTCAGGATTTCATCGATTTGGATCCCCGCGCCTTGCGGGCTATTCGAGTGCTTAGACCGCTGAAGCTAGTCTCTGGCATTCCTAGTAAGTAGAAATGTAGTTGTGTGTCTCTCTCTTCCTTCATTCTATTACTATTATCATTCTATTCTTCCAACAAAAATGTGGAAAATGAAAATAAAAATTTGGATATTCTTTTTTATTTGCCATACTATAACCCACAATAATTGAAACTAATAAAAAGTGTGATACATTATAAGATTATCAGTAGTCAAGGTTTCTTCAAGTTGTATAGCCTGTTGTGTGAAATAATTAAGAAACTGATGTTGGTAATACCCATGTTAAAATTGCTAGAATAGCTGTAGATATCGGAAAATATGTTTCATACTCTTAACTAATTTTTGACTAGTATTTTTCAAAAAACAGTGACCGTTCAGGTATGAAAAAATAACTAGTTACCGGCCCTCGGACAGCTGCAACTATTTTGACGCAAGTTCAGCTATTTATGTCCAATAGAGCCCGATGTATAGCACTTAAAATACGATTTTATCTGTCTTCCGATGAGAATATCTTATTCTACGAGGAAATCATGGAAACTGGAAGTGTAGCGGAAATGTGAACTTAATATTTCCCTTGTTCTCAGAATTACGGAAAAATTAAGTGAATCGAATTGAAAAAGATGAACCTCTCAGTGCATGCAATACAAAATTGAATACAAAAACATAGCAAGAAAAGTTATGTCAGCACCCCCAACTGATCCAATACTTGTTTTTTATTATCTATTATTGAATTTCCACATCGCTTACCACATTCATAGACTGCTTATTGTTTTATTCCGGAGCGAGCTCCTTTATCGTATACATTCCCACTGCTTGCGTTTGTAGTTTTTGGTATAAGTAGTTCCATGCTGTTGTTATGATTAACCGGTATTCAGATGGCATTTGAAAAAAGTATAACTTGTTCAAATATATTTTTTAGAAAAACCATTGATAGATTTTGAGAGTAATTTGACAATTGATTTTCTTTGAAATTTCTATTATATTCCATCGATGGGAGATTTACCATTTATAACACCAGTATTTGAGCTCGGAAGGGGTGCATCTCCTGAAAAATTGAAAGAGAACTTTCCGTTTCTAAAAACCTGGAGTTTCTCCAATAGGTGGGTTTATTTTGGAATATTTTCGCCCCCCACCCCCTTCTAAGGTCCACAATTCCAAGTTTGTATTATCGGATTTAACACACCCTTCTTAACAACATTTATTTTATTTTGAGTGGCTGCCATTATTTTCGAGATAATTAGTTCACAATTCAACCTCCTTGACTGGATTATTTTTACTTACTCATTTTCCACTTCCTAAATTGCCTCGGAAATTATTATTTTGTATTAAATAACCCAATTATGTCGATTTTTTTTACTGGATACAAAGCTGGCTATAATTCTTCCAACTTATCCAGGAAAATTTACTGGCTCTTGTTGAGAATAAGTAATTAAAATTCATTAAATACATCGCAAATTATGCTTTCAAAGGGCTACACTTTCTTAAATAATGAGTTCATGTAATTATCTTCTTTTGAAAGATAGGCTTCCGTATCTATTTATCAACAGCTATTAACTTTACAGTCGGAAACCGCGAAGAGAGCAACTTTGATTGCTTTCGAAAAATAGGTCACTGGAAAAAATTGCAAATAGTAAGAGGTGGGTGGATTTTAATATTTCTTGAATGAAGAATGAGGAATTGTATGGGGGATTGAGGGTGGCAGAAACTAGAATCTTCTGAGTTCTCTAGCTTGGAGCTCCTTTAGTTCTATTTCCCGGAAGAATTCAAGAATATCTGCAAGCTATAACTTGGGTAATTGTCTATTTTCTATCCAGTAATCCCTAGGCTTCTGGGAAGGAAGGTTTCTTTTTCCATGTCACATAATCTACACTGACAGCCAGGCAGCCCTTGCAGCTTTAAACAGCCGCAAGGTAACATCCAGACTGGTAGAAGAATGCCAGAAACAACTAAATGAACTAGCAGATCACATTAAAGTAAGATTAGTGTGGGTGCCGGGACATAACGGTATTTCTGAAAATGAACAAGCTGATGAACTCGCGAGAAGAGGTTCAGCAACAGCATATGTTGGACCAGAACCAGCTCCACAAAGAAGGCAGTCCGAGGGCAAATATAAAAATGGGTACAAAGCCAACATAGACTTCAATGGAGGAACACTCCAAAGCAGGTACAAAGTAAAACCTTCATAGGTGATACATGTGTAAAACGGACCGAAGAACTACTGAATATCAGTAGGAATAAGCTAAGAATTATTACAGGTTATTAAACGGGTCGTACCCCGGTAAAATATCATCTGCATAAAATAGAGTTATATAACGGGGACCTCAGCTGCAGACTTTGTGGCATGGAGGCCGAGACCGTAACCCATATCTTCTCTGACTGTGAGGCACTGGACTCGAGGAGACAAACAATCTTCGGAGAAGCCAATGTGCCACCCGAAGTATATGGCACACATCCAATGGACCTACATTGTCTACTCGAAGGTACGGGGATAACTGTATGGGTGGAATAAATGTGGGAGTAGAGTACAATAAGCCAACAGGCTGCAGTGCTCCTGGAATCAGAACAGCTCCCAAACACACACACACACACACACAAATCTACATTGTTTTAGCATTATCAGGTGCCCATTCAGGTGACAATGTCCCGTTCGGGTCCCTGTTAAGACTCCTAGTGCAGTTTTACTTATGCATTCATTTTTTCTCACCCAAAAGAAACTTTGATTGTCCAAGCCCTACTAGACTTTTCCAATGGTCAGACATTCTCTTTTATCAGCTTCACCTATTTCTCCCAATATTTCATTGAAGCTGATTCTGCAAAAAGGCTCCAGCCCCCAAAAAGGTGTTTCAGTTCCTTTCTCTACTAGTTCATCTGCCATTTCATTTCCTTCCATTCCAGTGTGTCCTAGAATGCACATTAAGAAAGCTATGTTGCTCTAGTCTAGTTCATTGCCTATGCATTCCCACACCATTTTGAAACTGATTACACAGGAGCTCAGTTCTTGGATAGCTGCTTTACTATCCGACATGATGATAATCCTTTGCCTTCTATATCGTTAATCAATATTGAACTGGGCACACTTTCTTATGGCATAAATTTCAGCTTGAAAGGTACCGGGGATTTTTTCCAAGCTTTCAGAGTGCTTGGTCATTGGCCCGTACACGCCATTTCCTTATATTGCTTTTGAGCCTTCTATGTATCATTGAATGGCATTCTTTTCAAATCTGGTAACGAATTTCTTTGAAAAGTTATACTTTTCCATCATACCAGCTTGTAGCTTATCCCAGGTTATTTGATTTGTAAGAAGTGGGGAGGTGTTTTTTTAATGATTTCCTCTCCAAATCGCAACACCTCTATATGTAGTGGTGTAAGGTTGAGAATCACTTCCATGGCTGCCGTTGGGTATGTTTTCATTCATACTGTAATGAACATTAAGGCTAGTATTTGAATTTTGGAGAGGTTTTCTTTCGTCGTCAATATGCTATATAATGCGTATATAATTGAGATGCAGTGAGAATTATTTGAAACAAATACCAATTTCTACTCTTCCTGCTTTATACGTTTTGGAATTCACAATTTAACTGAACCACCGATAATTCATACTAACGATACAGGAAAAAAAGATTTACTACTTTCCTTCAGAGCTGAAATCATTTGATACATACAATGAATTGTCGAAAGCATTTTGAGTTACATTGTCATTAATTTGATAATATTATGACTGTTTTATATTATTGTTTCATAACATATTTTCATATGTTTTAGAAATAAATATTACTATTTCATTTTATGTTATGTTATGATTATTGCTTGATTATTTTTTTCACTTGTCAAAATCTGACATTTTGGTGGTTTTAACCAATAGCAATACATTATTCTAGCCAATCATTCGGTATTATACTGATAATTCTGCTTCCTCATCGATAATACCTTGTTTACATTGAAACGTCAAAACTTTACTTCGAATTTGTCATTATTGACAACTGAAAGTGCTTCGAAGTTTATTGAAAAATGAACACAAACTGATTCTGTGCCATCACCCAAGAGAATATTGAACATTCAGGTAATACAACATTTTTAATTGTTGAAAAAAATAATCTTCCCAAATACAACTCGCTCTTCAAATTTTATCACATAATTTTTTATTTTCATCACTCAAACTTGTTTATTTGAGGCAAAAACATTCAAACAAACCGAATTTAGATCGGTTCAATCGGTTTGTTTTCATATTTTTGCCAAATAAACAAGTTTTCGTGGAAAAGAAAAAATTATCGTTGAAATTTGAAGCTCTCGTGGTATTACCTTTGATAATTTTTTTCTCCTGTCTCACTGATTCCAGCTTGTTAAAAGGATGCAAAAAAAGTAACAGTGGGAACAACATAGTAGGTACAATAACTAAGAATATCTGAAAAAACCACATCTTTTGTATTTTTTCTTCAATTATCATTCATTAACTTCAAAATTGCTGTGAAAATTCAAATCTGATGTTTGTTAGATGAATAGTTGATTATTTAAAAGTTCTTGGCTTATTTTTTGACTGTCGTCTGTGAGTATCGATACACTTTTTATCTATATTGAAGCTTGTTTGCTACCAGTAGAGTTTTTTTTTAAATACAGCAATACAGTGATTCCAATTTAAGAATACGTAAAAAATGTTTCAAAAAACACGACACACTTTTATTTACGTAATTGAAAAATGAGGAGGAGATAGTTGTGATGCTAGAATATAGTTAGCACAAGTTTAGAATCACACAACTCCTGCATTTTTAATAGTTTTTAGTGATGAAATACTTAGAATTCAACACATACACACAAATATAATATATACAGATTTTTTAAGAAAGTACTTTCGTCACATTCAAGTTTAACAGGTACCGTAAAACTTTTTATTTGATATAAACGCATACAAAACTTATGTAAAGGCTTTATTTTAACCGAAAAACGAAAAAGGTTTGTGACAAACCCATAAACCGAACAATGTATTATTGGAGTTCATGCCACAACTGAGTTTAGATTTCAAAATTGTACAAAATTTGTATGTGGTTATTTTGTTCAGCAAACATTCCATATTTTATGTTCGTGTCATATGTTTATCGAAACTAATCAATCGATTTTTTTGGAACTGGAGTTTTTAGCAGTGCACTTGAACATAACCTAATATTTCCAATGATTGATACTTACTCATTCAAACGTGAACCTTGCCCGATCCGAACAAAAAAAGGTGATCGGGTACCACAATATTTCGCGTATTTTTGTTCCGAATTTTCTCCGTTCATAACTAAACTGACACGGCTTCAGCTCTTTTTGTAACCACACTTGCATCTGAAGGTTTCGAGTTTGTATTGGGCTACAGTAAGACAGTCGAATACGCTATAAGTACCTACGGAATAACCTATTCACACCAAAGAAGCACCTTTTGACATTTCCGTAAGAAATGCATTGCTGCAAAAATGTGTAGTCAAATTTTCAAGGTTCTTTCAGCAGAGTACAATTAAGCCAATAGGCTGCAGTGCTCCCGGCATCTGAACGGCTCCCAAAATGGAAAAAAGAAGGTTCTTTCATATCATTGGTAAATTGTGGAATAAACTTATTTCACATATTATCAAAGATATAGTAAATGCAACAGCCTTCTTGGCGTATTTAATTAAATATAACAATAAGAATAATATTCACTTTCCATAAATAATAATTGACCGTAAACAACAAAGTACAGACCTGACGAGAACTGTCGTGGGACATTAGAAAAAGACGTATGACACATTGCCGCTACGAAAATTACGTCTGCATCCTATTATGAAAGCTGTAATTTCTCCCGATTGATAGGTCACGCTTGCGCGTAATCTAAACATCAACCAATCAAATTTTTCAAGTCAAAGATTGGGGTTAACGTTTGGAACACATTTAAACGCTTCATTATTGTGATATTTTGATTAGGATTAATCACAGACCTGTCTTTATTTTATTTCTGCCAACGTAATGTCCTAGAAGGACATTAACAAACGATGACGTACACCAAGAACTCTATGTCTACTGTGAATGAACAACAAATTTCTTGCAGTCTTCAAAATATTATTTAAATATAACTCAACCGATATGAAAAATCAACAAAAATAGTACAAGGAACATACAGAAGATAACATTTAGGCTCCCATAGGCTTCGAACTTCAGACACAGAAATAAAACAGAACAAAGTTTGTTGTATTTGAAGAATCTAGTAATATTAGAAAAATTGTAAACAGTAAATATAAAATCTACGTATCTCCGAATAACCATGTCTCAAATATTGTACAGTTGTCAGCCCATTAACAGGAAAAATATGAGTCCCTCGACTCTTCTCCGCTACTAGCAAATTGTCGGCGTTGTTAAACTTTTATGTGGCCAAAGTTGCGTCGTGGTATAGATAAAGTCAAGTTACGAGAAGTGTTTCTAAGAAACCGAGCAAACAATATTACTGTTTTGTAGATAAATTTTAGGGAATATTATTTGTTAAATGTTCTATACAGACTGAATGGCTGAAAGTTTTATTTTGTTCATGAGAGTTTGGTATGATACTGCAAATTTGTCTATCAGTGTTCATCCCAACGTATCGTTACCGAAGCGATCATCAATTTCTTGCTAGCTGAACGCGTGTTTTATCATCTGATCAGATTGAGCGCTGTGGTATGGCTCGGCATTTTTTTAATTTTAATTAAAATACGCTACACGCCACCGATCAATAACATTTATGACAAATATCATTAGATGTCAATATAATAGTATCATACTATTACAACGGCTTACAAATTTGAAGATCACCTTCGAAAAATGAATTACAGTTCCAAGTTAAGCCAAACTGCAGAAATTGGGCATTATTGTTTCCTAACTCCAAATACTAGGATAATTGGAAATGGTTATCCGGTATCTTTGAGTACCTATACACTGTGTTATTTATAAGATGTGACATAGGGATTCCTGTACAAAACTGTCAAACGCGAGTTAACTTTTCTACCAAATATCGTTCATTAAAAATAATAACAGATTTGGAAAGGTCGTTGAAAAATGAATTCAAATGCACTTTTAATTTTCCTTAATTCGCTCTGGTTTCATGCAAAAATGGATAGTTATATTTAAAAAAGTCGAACTCCATTTTCATACCCCTTTCGAGTACTTTTAACCAGCAGGGTAAGGGCTCGGGAAATTTAAGTTTAAGTTAAAGCTTAAGTATGGCGGTTTGATTCGCCGCTGTGGTGAAATTTTTTTTTTTTGCTTTTTGTTCTTTTTCACAATTTTTGTCTAAAAACATTAAATTTAAAATAAAGGAAAGTTATTGGTTTCAAAAATTTATTGTATTTACTTATTAATAATGTACAACGGAACTTTTATGAATATGATTCTATGTTTGCGACATTGTTTAGCAGCAAAAGGAGAACAGTTTGATCATTTGATTAAATAAATAGATTTTTGAAACAAATAACTTCACTTTATTCAAAATTTCATGTTTTTTAGACAAGAATTGTGAAAAAGAATTGAAAACAGAAAAATAAAAGCTTTTTTAAACATAACTATCCATTAATTTATTGAACCATAGCGAATTTAAGAAAATTAAAAGTGCATTTGAACTTATTTTTCAACGACTTTCCCAAATCTTTAAATTTTATGATTGCTATTTGGTAAATAAGTTAGCTCGCCTTTGACAGTTTTGTACAGGAATCCCTATGTCACATGTTATAAATAACACAGTGTGGAGATGATCTGGAAAGTCCGCAATATTTCAGTTTCAGTTTGAATGAGTAAATGCTGGTATAAACAATTCAATGGGATTTTTCCATAGGTATTCAGTGAAAGAATTTGTTCTGTTTCTTACGAGGCTATTTCAAATAATTTGACTATAGATATACAGAATTTCTACACAGTGTTATATTACAAGTGAAAAAATATAACATTCACTGTTTCATATGAGTGAGGGTATTTTTTTGGTGAGAAAAAAATGTATCTGGTAATTGAATAATGTGAAACAATAACATTCCAAAATGATAGATGTGATAATGTGATAATTCAACATACACGATACCCATAGTCATATGGAGATATTAAATTATTATTTATATAATAACTAGCTAGCTTCTTTCCAAAATACAAAGAGTTGATAATAAAAAGAACTGCATAATTATTTTCTACATATCTATACCTATCTAGTTATTATATAACAAAATATTTTAGTATTATTATTGTCATTAGCTTCCATTTTCACAAATTATATATTTTTAAATTGATGAAAGAATTAAATATTATGGAACTTATTTATTTACTTATAGTTTATATAAGTTATTGATGAGAGATGGTCTTTAAATTTTTAAAATTGTTTGACACCTGAAACGATTGTTTTTAACTCAAATTTCAACAAAAATCTATAAACACGTTGCCGAGAAGACTATGTAATTTATTTGTAGAATGATTATGCCAAAGGTACAGGACTGTCATTATTACTATTTTTTGGTATTTCGAAGAAATGAGAATCTTGAATAAGGACAAAAAATAGGGTGTTCGAGTGAATAAGTTTAAACTATCAGTTCCTTCTTTCGAACGGAATAATGACCAGTATCTTCATCTTGGGTTAAGCCTACACGTATGGATGTGGGTATACGGGGTGATATTCACTGGGACCTAAAATATCCATTGTGCCCCCTTATTTTACTTAGCTTCTGAGGAAAATCTTGGAGGATAGTAGCTCCTTCAGTCCAATTTCCTGGAAGAATTTCAAGATATCGGCAGGCTTTAATTTAGGTAAATTCCCCTCTTCTATGCAGTAATCTCCCAGGTGCAGTGCACTAAGATTCCGAAGTGCTGTGCAATTTGCAAGTATGTGGATGGAGGCTTCTTCTTCCATGCCACAGAATCTCATTCTTGTTCCTTCACTATTTTGAGCTTTTTCAAAAGCTTATTCAGGCAACAATGTCCCGTTAGGATCCTTGTTAAAAATCTGTCCAGTTTTACTTTGACTTGTGCATTGATTAGATATCAACAGGTTGTAGTCAACCAGAAGAATCTTTGATTTTCAAAGCCTTACCATATCTCTCCAATGGTCAGATCTTCTCTTTTTTCGGCTTTGCTCATTTCTTCCAATATTTGACACATCCTGCTTATCAAAATTCAATTTATTTTAAGTGGATCAGAAGGTCAGTATTAGAGTAAATATTGATATCAGCCCCGGGAAAATACGAAACGTCGTATCGAATATCTATTGATAGAAAGCTATAGTCAATTTGTGATCAAATAAAATTTTCCATTTCTTGATATATTTTTATTGAAAATTATATCTTAATATCACCATATGATAAAAAACAGACTATTTAATTATTGAAACATAGATTCTCAATTACAATTTATTAAATTATTTTTGGAATTTTTTTTTAATATCCATGATATACTTAGTCTACAAAATAATTTTCTATAAAATCAATTAGATATTGATTTTTGATTAACTTTCCAAAGCTAATGATCGTTACCTTTTTGAGTTTAAATTTATTTGGATCCAAATAATTGACTGAGTATCGCACAGTTAAATCGATTTCAGTTTCCTGTGTAGGCCTCCCTGACATTATTGCAGAAGCTAATCATTCGTTGGTACACGTCATATTGCACGTCCATTTCGCTTTGTTTTTATTAGTAACTTGGGATGAAGTTGATTACATCATTCCACAAAAACGACTAATATACACATTCACTCTCCCCAGTTGTGTTGAGCTCGAAGCACGACAGCTACGTTTACCAATAATGAAAAGTGGACGACCAACTACCAATGCTGCCTTTATTTTGATCAACAGCATTTTAATATATCTATAGGTATTTTCATTTCTTTGCTTATTGTTCACCAGGCATCTTCTCTCAAATTTTCATCATGGTAATTAGCGTTTTTTTAATTCTATAATGAGTCTTTAGATCCATGTTACTTAATTGAAGTACGATGAATTGAAAATTCTCCATTTCAAACCCTTGATTTGAACGTCGACTGGCTAGTAGCCAGTCGACATGGACACGAACCTGTCTATATTTCACGCGACAATGAATTCCCTTTGATGCGCGACAAAAAACAACGAAAATTGGGTCGCCTCGAACCCAGTTCGACCGCGGCAGTAAGGTATCCATTTCCCGCGCCAGCATGCACGAACAAGCATCGCGCGGTAGCCGCGCGAAATGGATACCAAAACTGTTTATACAGAGTTAGTATAAAGTATGGAACCCCCTGAGTATCTCCTCAACTGTTCAATATTTTCAAATGAAACTGCTCATCCATTTCTAAGAAGGCCCAAGGAAATGAAAAATTCTATCAAATTTAATGTATTTTGTTATTTTTAATAAAACACCCTGTATTTTTTCACATTTTTCAATTCCTTGTGAAATTCTGAATACAGCAAAACTTTTCTTTCATATTGTTATTAAATAATTGAGGCGTTAATCAAAATTCATCGTTTTTGACTTAGTTAGTGTAGTACAAGGTGTGTAATAACACCGTACACTAACTACCGACAAGTATATTCATTCACTTGCGTCGGAACGTTTGAAAATTTTGGTACATTTTTTATCTGGCGCCTTACACGTCTGTTAACATAATACAACATTCAATACTTGATTTAAACTAGCCAGAACTCGCCAGACGAAAGGAGGGGTAGGGAAATTTTGTTACTGTTTTTTTTTCTATTATGGTGTACTTATCTAAGGCCGGCGACACATTTGCGGTTGCGGTTGCAGCCGCGCGGTCACAACCGCTGTTCTGTAAAATATGGTTGTTTATGAAATGGTGCCACACTAGCGGCCAAGCGGCAGCAGCCGCCTTTTCAACCGCATCTTGCCGCGGTCGCGCGGCTGTCCGTCCGAAATGCAACATGTTGTTACTTGCCTGACTGTTCACATTAACCGCGCAGCCACAAACCTAGCCAGTCGAGTTTTGAACATGGACGTCTTCGATACCGAAAAATTTATTGATTTGTAGAATTTAACATTGTTTATTTACCAAGAATAAAATTTATTTTCTTACCTTATAGCGTTGAATGATATTCACTCAACGCTTATAGTGACTGTTAATCTCTCTTCCACGGAGATGCAATCTCTGAAGTGACTATTTGATTTTTGAAATTGGGGTCGCATCAACGTCACTAATTCGTCGAAAGATGTGATGCTCATTCTGTAGTAGTTAAAAAACTTTTCAGGACCGTAAAAAAAGACAATGAAATTGACCATTCGTCAAGCGCGTTTTGTGTAAAGGATGGACCCAGTACCTCCTTTTTCGCTTCGATTTCTTAATTTGAGCATAAATTATACCAACCGTTTCTACCAAATCCATTTTAATTATTGAACTGACGGACTCGGTATGACAAGGTGTATGCTTGTATGTGTGAACGTTATAGCGGTTGTGACCGCGCGGTTGCAAACGCACCGCAACCGTAAATGTGTCGCCGGCCTAATTTAAGCATAAATTATAGCAACCGTTTCTACCAAATCCATGTTGATTATTGAACTGACTGACTCGGTATGACAAGATGTATGCTTGTATGTGTGAACGTTATAGCGGTTGTGACCGCGCGGTT